>CAAKHG010034226.1:0-10908 GCA_901007715.1 Dactylopterus volitans
CTGAAGAAATTGTAATGCCATTTAGACGAGTAAGCTTATTTATGATAAATACAGGATCCTCCCAGTGTCATAAATTTAAAAGATAAACTTCGCGAAGAATATTTCAATCTGTTTGCTGTTCGCAATTGATGAGTGTCTTCATCAGGTTAGAAAAGAGCCACATCATTGTAATAGGAGCCAGGCATTTACAGTTACACCTGCCCATCAGAATGAATACATACTATAGCTCTTCGTTATATTCATCATATTGAGTGATAACTGCTTTTCAGTCCACACTGACCCACTTTATGGACTTTTGAAATAACAAAGTGTGTGGCAAAGCATTGTTCAAATGCACTGTTTATTTAAAATGGTGCTCCAAGAGCTAAATATTAAACATTTTTCTGTCTTAGAATTTGGATTGCAAATGTGGTTGCGTTTGTATTTATTCATGTGGTAAACAGTCCAAAGATTGTACAGGACATGAGGAATACAAGCAGTCAGATGATGGTAAAGTGTTTAATAATCCCAAAGGTTAGACAGACACATTTTGAAGAAAGCACTTATATTGTGAACTACAACCCAAGTTTACGGAAGAATTACAGTTTAATGTTGACAAAATGTATGCATCATATTTGAGCAACATTGCTATGTTTGCAAAACTAAACCTACCTTTTAATATGTTTCAGGCCGTTATAACCTTTTTTTTGTGTGCCAAAATCAGGAAAATTGGTTTAAATGAACTTGAAACCATAATGTGAAAAAAGATAAATTTCCTTAGAAGCCATTTTCATACACAAAGGCAGTATAACACCAAACATATGCAAAATTCTGTTATGGTTTGGAAAGAACAATTATTATTTTTTAAATGTTTTTCTTACTTGGAATAGATTTAAGGGGAAATTTTAGATGAGCTGTGTAAAACATTTCTAGTTTTAGTTTCCATGCAGTTTCAAGTAACCACAACTGAAGATTTCCTGTGTGAGTGGGAAACTCCAAGCAGTCACTGTGCACCTTTTTAATGCATGTTTCTCTATTCATTACTGTCATGAGAATGATGATTTAGACGGTTTCGCAACACCTCAACGCTTTCTTCTCAGGAAAATGTGATCAACGTTTCTATTTGCTTTCAGTAGTTCCTTTCCTTTGATAGATATACAAGACTTAAGCATCATCTTTATCTTTACAATGACTATTTACCTGGCATCTCTCTTGTGGAGTTGGCATAAAACAAACAAAAGCTATACTAAAAAGAAGTGACATAATGATTTTACACTCGTGATACTTGTGCAAGTATAACTTTGAAAATAAAAAGACACTTTTTAGAAAACAAAATATAAAAATCCAGTGAATGGGTATACAATGAAAATATACTCTTAAAAAGGTTGATTTTTTTTTGTGTGCGTGTGTGATGTTCTGCTTACCCAGAAATGTTCATGTCTGCCCTTTCCATTTGCAGCCAAATTAAGGTATTTTGTCTTCATATTTCAATCGCAAAATAATGAAAGAATTGTAAAAAATGTAAAATGAATCCAGCATTGAAATGCTCCATTCATACAGTGTGTGGAGAATATGACTAAAAACCCTTTCACTCAACATCCCCTTTCAGCAGAAGGAGGGAAACACCACTTCGTCATAAATGACAACAATTTGCAATTTAAACCAATTTGCTGAATCATAACAGAGTTTTAGTAAGGGCAAAATGGTGATGATTTTAAAATGTCAAGGTTATTTGGATTTCAACAAACTTCAGATTTTGAGCTTTGCATTATAAATTTGAGAAGACTGCTTGGTTATAGTGAAGTTTGGAGGACACCAAACAACTAGTTTTGATTGTTTTATTGAATTTTTGTCTTAGATATTCTACATTCACTGCCTATATTAAGAACTTGCATAGTTCTATGTTATGATGAGCAGTCTTTACTTTTTGTTATAATACTAACAATAATAAAGTAATTCTGTTGTTGTTATTAACATTATTAACTTGAATTTATATAAGACCTTCCAAGTGACTCAAGTGACCAAAGGCCTTGTTTAACAGGGGATGTTTAATTGTATTTCGGACATGATCTCATCGTCTTCCACTTATTCCGGTTACGGGTCGCGGTCGTGCTGGAGCCGATCCCAGCTGACAACGGGCAAACGGCAGGGTCCACCCTGGATGAGTCGCCAGCTCATCGCAGGGCCACATGAGGGACAGACAACCACTGACACTCGCACGCACACCTACAGAGAATTTAGAGTAGCCAATTAACCGCCCGCAGAGAACCCACGCAGACACAAGGAGAGCATGCAAACTCCACATAGAAAGATCCCAGGCCAGGAAGCGAACCTGCGACCTTCTTGCTATGAGGCAACAGTGCTAACCACCACACCACCGTGCATGATCTATTAATTATTAATTCTTTCATCGCATTTCATTGTATAGATGGGATGCGTGTGTGTGTGGTGCAAATCAAGCTATTATTTGCCACAGATTGTGTTTTGGCTCAAGTCAGGCTAACCAGTAGACCTGAGCCAAACAAAAGTGTTTTTTTTGGCCAAGTGGAGAGACACTAATAACTTTCTCAGGGAAGAGAGATAAGCTGATGAGGCTGATGATTATTTTGTCCTCTTGGGATCCACCGTTGGGCCAGAACAGCAGCCAAACTTCATGCTTGGGCACACCTCCCCCTATCCCTACCCCTGTTTTGGCTTATTGTCGTATACAGTATATTATATGAAGAGAATAACTGTTCCCTATCCAAACCACTGCTATTTGACAGTGCTAACTGTTGCAAATACTGTGAATTATTAAAAACACGATGTACTGCCATTATATAAGTAGCCATACTTAAAGTACCAATGTTGAATAGGTGATATATTGCCATAGAGTAATATCCTTTTATTTTATCTTTGCTCTTCTGTTTTTACTGTATTTATTATTTTTGACACCATTGCTGAAAATACATGTCAATGCCTGTTTAGGCAGTTACTAATATTTTGTCAATAACTGCGGTGGTGATCATTTTATATTTATAGTTCATATTGCTTCTGGTTTGTTGTTATCAGAATGAGAGTCATTCTGGGGCTCTGGTTAGTTTCACCTTAGACACTGGGACTGTCATCTAGCAAGTAAGGTTAGTTACTTCCACATGAATGTACTGCTTTAATGGCCTCAGGATTGTACCTCCGCTTTCTGCCAATATTTTGATTTTGTTGATTCATTGGACCATAACGTTTTGAAGATTTGTGGTTTGTAGCCAAGAGGGAAGTGGCTGGTCACTAAGCACCTCCAACTCTGAGCTTTCCTGAAAACTTTGGAATGGCCCCTGTTGGTTGTGACTTTAGTTGCTGTTCCAAGTAAAGGCGTTTGAGTGTCTCTGTGTCTTTTTCATCAGTGATTGTAAGGTACATGTGATTGACAGGCAGATTGATGCAGCATGGGTTTGGGTCTAAAGATCTTTGTCTAAAGACGAAGCACTCCGTGCACCTGTCAGCTCTAATCTTCACCTGTGAGCTGGGTATGAGATCATGTAAAGAATAAATTTAAGTGAGCTTAGTATAGTTTTTAGCCTCACAATTGGGGAAAGCAACATTTAGGTTAAAACATAGTGAAATGAAGCTGTTTTGTGTCAAATGAACAGACAGTTGCTTAGTTGCACATTCAACAAAATTTAGCAAAATGAACAATCATTTGTAGTTTTTTTTATATGCTAATTCAACAAAAATATTGGTTGGTTATAACTTAGCTCCTTGAAGCGTGAGTGCGCATTAAGTGTCATAACATTGCTCTAAAGTATTCTGATGTATTTTGTCTCATTTGTTACAGGTTTAAGAAGAATTTAAAGGCCTTCTACTTTGTACATCCAACATTTCGCTCTAAGGTACCAAAACATCATTATAATATGTTCTGATATCTTTTGTACTTGACTAGCATATAAAATGTTAAATGCCGGAGATGCAAGAGATTTTGCACCATGAATCAACCTAATTTGAGTGTTAATCAGTTCATGCATTTAGATGCTAATCCCGATCCAGGTGCAAAATCTAAATATTTTTCTGTTGTCAAAATAACAAAATCCAAAGGACCATGCAGCCTTGGCAGAAGGATCTTCTCTGAGTGCTTTCTGGTTTATATCTCTGTCTTTGTTTTTTAAATGAATTACACAGTACTTTTTTTCCAAAGGCCAAACATTACTTTGGACATAAACTTTCACTCGACTAAATCAAGCCCCTTTATTTTGTTTGAAAAATGGACATTGATTTTTTTTTATTTCTTTTACTGACATCTTGATAACAAACTCATATCAAACATCAGCTGTAGCTAATACTTCTCCTTTGTGATTTCCTTTCTCTTTGTTCATTTTTTTACCAACTTATACCAGGTCTCAACATGGTTCTTTACCACCTTTAGTGTGTCAGGGATGAAGGACAAAGTCCGCTACTTGGACAGCCTGCAGCAGCTTTTCACCTGCATCAAGCCTGAGCAGATTGACATCCCTCCTTTTGTTCTTGAGTATGACGCACGGGTAAGAAGCCAGTGTCTCTCTCTCTCTCTCTCTGATGTCTGTACCATGATGAATACAAATGCATCAGTGTCCAAACTATAATCCAGGTGGCAGTAATGCATCTGAAGCAGTTTACCAGCCACCATTAAACAACAGTAGAAGAGTAAAAGGAAACACAAGAAGAAATACAAGCAGTACAAGAGTAATTATGTTGATTTCAGATGACACACAGGAGCGAGAATTGCCTGCTTCTTTTAAATCAGCTGTGTTGGAAAATTTCGGGTTCCCTGTGGACTGCAACTGTGACACACAACAGCAAAACATGGTGAACATGCTAATGCATTTTAGCTGGTATCACCCTGATGTGCCAATCACCAGAGCTCCACAAAAGAAAAGCGGTTCAACAACTTATCCCTGCTGTTTTTGAGCAGCCTCTACATGTAAAAGCAGAAAGGACCAAAGACATTACAGAGGCCGTTAGCATTGACATTTAAATGGCTATGAGCCCACATGCAGTTGTAGAGGATCCATCAAAGTAACATTAAAAGTGTGGGTTACAGTGTCCTATGTGCACACATACGCAAGTTGCTGGTTCCCTCCATTTATGTAAGTGCATAAGCAATGATAGAATTTGGTGAGAGCATCTCAAGGTTCGAATGTTTTAATACATCCCACTTTAAACAAAGCAAATGCGACCCATATTAATGCCAATGCCAGTGCACGACCATTTAACAAGTTTTATTTTTTATTGATCTATTTATTTTTTTACCTTTTATAACATGATAAATGCTTTTCACTTTTGTAGCTGATAGTGACCCATTGCCTTTTAAAAATATGACTTATATGAGAGTATGTTTTGTTATTTACTGTTAAATATACTACAGTCTGTACCAACCATCTCAGTTAGTTCTAAATGGCACTAGGTGGAACAGACTATAATTTGCACTGTTGAAGAGAAAACAAGAATTATATATTTGGGATTTTTTTCCCTGTTGTAGCGAACCATACTGAACCATGAGCCCAAATGCAAGGTACAGACCGAATTTTGTCCTCTGCGTACTGTTATACCCCTAATTCTTAATAATAAGATAAAGATATATGGGATGTGCTCTTTTTTTCTTTTTAGCTTGAAAAAGATGAATAACATAGTGTGTTTTTCTAATATGGCCAGACCAGGTAAATATGGTTCAGCCAAATCAGACCTTTGATCTCTGAGCTTTTGTCGAGGAATAGTGGTAGAATTTCTGCAGGCTCCGAATTATACGTCTTTGTTTTTGTAGTTCACTTTAGTTGGTGAGGTGTATTAAACTTGGAATAACGATCATATTTGGGGCTTACCGTCACAATTATCTGGAAAATCGCTGAATTTTGAAACAAATGATCCTGGATTCAGTTATGTGGATAAAGAATACAAAGCTCCATTGTCTGAAATTTGCTGTTTGTAACGAGTTCCTTCTCTTTGCGTGCGTTTGGCGTGCGTGTGTGCATGTGTGTGTGCCAGTGTCTCCATGTGTGCATGAGTCTGCCTGTAGGTGTTTTCCTGAAATTTCCTCCATTTCTCATACTATTTGATATATACGGATCTTATTTGCATGTGAGAGGAGACACAAGCCTGTGCTGCGCCTCAGGCCTGTCCTCAGGCCTTTTTTTTTGGCACCATTTCACGTTATAAAACCTTTTTCCCATCAACTTAATTCTGAAATTATGAATTTTCTCATGTTGATCAGGGAAGCTGCTGACCTGAAAGCAGCATTCTCTTGTCTTGATTTAGTCTCTCACCTTTAGATTAATCCCTTTGGTCTGTTTGGCAGACAGATGAAAGTCAAAACTGTATGTATTAATTGTTTGGGCCTCTGAACCTTTTAAACACTGTCTAGACTAAAAATCTGCAGCTAACAACTTGTGATCTTAGTGATTATGGCTAAAACAGCCAAACCACTTAATATGGTTCAGCCAGATAAGACCTTTTGACCCTTATACATGTATAGTGCTTGTCTGAAGCCCCTGATGATATACTTTAGCTTTTGTAGTTCACTGACATTTCCAGGTGGTGCATATACTTAAGCTCAGAATATAGATTCTGTTTAAGACTGACTAAAATAGTTTTCCAGAGAATTACGAAAACAAACTTTGTTTAAAACTTTTTTTCTCCACAGTCCAAAACTGTGATTATGGGTTTTTAGACACTGGTACCAATTTAGTACCAGTGCCTAGCTGGTCAGAACAGAAGTACCAAACGAGAGCTAGTGCTATCTGTATTTTCAGCACACATGCACGTGATAGGAGCTCACATATATATATATAATATATAATCTGCAAATGATCGTCATGACCATTTCTGCCGTGACTTCACAAATGCGGTCTGGCAAGCACAGAGCTGTAACAGACACTGCTGACTTGCTCACTCTGCTCAACCCCTGCTGGCTGGTTGGCTCGCTCTACCCTCACTGCACTGGACACTCGCTCTTCAACGTGACTTGTGACATTAGACACAGGAATGGAATAGATTGTAACCACAGTGGAGCACGAACATTTTCTTGATAGTTACATAAACTTTTCCATTTTCTAGTAATTCAGTGGCTATTGAGACATCATGAGACATTCACTATACATTCACTGGCTTGTATGAGTATAAATCCACATGGCAGATGCAATTAAATAGAAAATGTGTCAACACTGATGAATCTGCTGCCCTATTGTCTTGTTAGGACAAAGATCCACATGAAATGTATTGGGCATAATTTTCTTTTGTTAAATCTGATCTGAATTGGATTAATATAGTATAGAAGCCCTTAAAGGGAGGCAGCATGTGATATCCTGATATCATGTTAAATATTATATCATCAGTCTACAATATTCACGAAAAGCTTGACAGTTTTTTGTGAAAGATATAGAGAAGCAGCTTTACAGATTATCACCACCAAGCATGTGTAGCTCATATAAACAGAAAATGAATTTAGTTAAGAAAATAGCTTTTGAAACTTTTCACATCTCTTCAGTTTGTCTTTGTATTAATAAGAATAATGAATACACTCTTAGTGTTATTACAAAACTTTTGTTTTCTGCTGAAATTTGCATGTGACAGGATGGTCCTCCGTGGACCATCACTTTATCGTGGTGGAGGGGTTTGAGTGTCCTAATAATCCCAGGAGCAGTGTGGTTGGGGGCAGCAGCCCCTGGTAGGGGGTGAATGGTCCATAAAGACACATATGGAAAAAAAAACATCAAGGGGCCAGTGGGCCCTGCCCGGAAGGTTGCCAGTGCCCCACCCGGGAGCCAGGCCAGGAGCCAGGGCTGAGGAAGGGGCCTGTCGGCAAGCTCCTGGTGGCCAGGCCTTTGCCCATGGGATCCAGTCAGGTCCAGCCCGTGGCTAGGACATGGGGCCGTCCTCCAGCGGGCCCATCACTTGCAGGTTGTTTGGCCACACCATATGGGTCTAGTACAATGTGGATCAGACTGCAGGCAACTGCTGCCCCACGCGACCCAGACCCGGATAAGCGGAAGAAGACGAGACGAGGAGATAAAAGCTTATGTTTTGCCTAAAGCTGTTGCAGTTTGGGAATTTATGATGGCTAATTACCATGGTATTGGATATAACTGCATATTTTCCATCTGCAAACAGCTTTGTAAATAGCATAAACACGGATTCAAGCCAACATGATTTAAGAGCCCAATCTGTGGTCAGATTGTGTGCAGTTGAGGGCCGACCACGTCAACTATTTTATAAGGATAACTATAGATATCTTAACTGAAATAATCACTTTAACTCAGGTGGACGGCTGCGTCGACACCACAACAATGAAAGTGGCAAAGTATATTGTTTTAATCACTTTCAGCTGTAAGGGTAATTTCACCTTTAAGCTGGATGGCAGCTTGCTTTTTAAGACATCACTTTTTTTTTTCTTTGTTTTTTAGGGACATGGTGGTACAGATTCTTCATGTTGCCTCATCTAAATTAGCTGGTGCCCCTCTGTCATTTGGAACTGTCAGCTATCTGTGTAGATTTTCTATAGAACTTTATTCAGTACCAACAAATTGCAAGTTTGTAAACAGAATGGCAGGGGATCACAGTCGCTACTGATTTCACCTTAATGTTAAAGGTGATGCAGCATGTAGTTGTGGTGGCCACTTGCCATTTTTCCGCTTTTGGCTTGTTATTGCAGTGTTTCATTTTTACAACTATAGCTACAGCCCTTGTTTCATCTCTCGTCCGCTGTCAAGCTGCATTGTGTTTTATAGGAAACTGAACCTTGCGCCAACCTGCCTGTGTCCTCACATGCCTTCGCTAAACTCTGCAACATGTTAACACCCAGTGAGTGTTTTTTATCAGCTGTTTCTTGAAGACCTAAGTGAGTCTAACTGAACTCAGTGTGATGTTTCCTCTCTTTGTCTTGTAAACCACAGAAAATTGTATAACACTCAGCCATCAGGTCATTTATTTTTCATTTAATGTGCATTTCCAGAAAGTATACCTTCATCACTTCAATTCATTTCAATTATACTTTATTAATCCCTAGGGAGGGTTCCCTCAGGGAAATTAGCTTTCCAGCACACACCATCAACACCAGTACAAAAAGTGCAAAAAAGTGCAAGTTATAAGAAAGGGAATGAATAAGAATAAGCATAAAGAAATGCAATATAAGAAAATATCAAAGACAATGGGTAAAGAATATGCATAATACTTAACCTGCAAACTGGATTAAAGTAAGATTGTCCAGAATGGTCCGTGTTAGTTTCTCTCAGACAACTGGGATCTGATTGTGAAGTTCACTTCATGAAGTCAGGGTAAGTCAGCCTTGGTTTTTCAAGGCTGTGATCCTGGATAAAGATGGAACCTTATCCAGGATCACAGCCACAGTTCCAAAGATGGAGCTTTGTTCTTATTTCAGGTTTTCTTTTATAAACCAATGTCAAATTAGGCTGTCGGATAAGCTGGCTTTCATGTGGAGATTTGTAGTTTGTGTTGGCTGATGAAGGTTGTAGACCGAGAAATGTGGTCCCCTTGAGCAGTAACCTTTGGCTCTTCTAGGGTTCTGCATTTATGTTAGACAAGATTCCATAAACTGACTTTGACATTGTCATTGACAAGTGACATGTAACGTCTTCAAACAGGATGCCAGTTGAATGTCAGGGACCTCATTTGAGCAGCGTTCACATTAGGGGTGTAACAGTGCACAGAGGTGACAGTTCAGTATGCATCTTGGCTTTGGGTTGTACAAGTTAGTTTCCTCCACCTAGTGTCAATTAAAACTGACTAAGATGGTTGGTACCACCTGTGGTGTGTTAAACAGTAGACGGTGAACAAAACACACTCGCAAACAGTAAGTTCATTGTTTTAAAAGGCAATATGTCACAATCAGCTACTTATGTGCACACAGGAAGGGACATTGTAACAAGACTCCAGCACTTTTAATGAATACCTGAATCCTCTAACACTGCATATGGGTACATAACTGTGTAAATGTAAATGCCAGGATCCTTGCAAATGTCTTTGTCTGCTGTCACATGGAGAGAAGCCTCTCCCAAACAGAGGGGATGAGTCCTTGGACTTCTTTTTTTTTCTTTTGCTCAGCTCAAGTGATAAGCGGACAATGCCATCTAATTTAAACTGGTACGTTCAGCGTGTTGTAAACAACACAAACACATAGTTTGTCACTATTGTAGTCCACAGGGAACCCAAAGTTTTTCCCACACAACTGATTTAAAAGCGCGCGGTTCTTCTCACTCCTGTGTCACCTGACTTCGATTGCACTTTTTTTTGGATCTTTTGAACATGTGGGTGCTTAGGAGGATAAGTGTCTTGATGTGTGTATTCAGTAATTCCAAACGTCAACACATTATAGTCAAACTGCAGTTGTGCCTTATTTTCAAACTGTGTCATTAGCCGACTGATAAATGCAGCCGTGTAGTAAGCACTGATCATGGCCAAGACCAAGCTGCATAGTTGTTTGTCCATTGTGACACTGGAAAGTGTCTCTGGAGCAGCCAGAGCCAGGACTCAGATATTCTTTGTTTCCTACCGCGATTTTTCCCACAAGGAACGTCCTGCTAATTAGACAACATTTACATTGGGCATCACAAATTTTAGTCCCATTTGCAAACACTAGCCAGACTGGAAGTAATTATGCAACAATGTAAGAAACTGGTCCGTGATTCAGACCAGAGCATAAAAGCTATGAAAACATCCCGATTTTATATAATGAGATGAGTCATCCCAAAACGTAGCTAACAGAATATTACACTTAAGAATTTTGGGATAGACTTGATACATACGCGCGCGCGCGCGTGTGTGTGTGTGTGTGTGTGTGTGTGTGTGTGTGTGTGTGTGGGTCTGTGTGTGTGTGTGTGTGTGTCAGATACCCTTTGAGACATCAGGAGGTGGGTGATGACGGCGCTGGAGCAGCCAGAGTGCGTGTGGCCTTCCTGGCGCTCCGCGTGC
>CAAKHG010034230.1:0-11668 GCA_901007715.1 Dactylopterus volitans
CTACTCTTCTGGCACAGCTGCTGCAGTCTGACCACGGACAAACAAAGCCTGGCCGACCGACCGACGGATGCGCCGCACCACCTGCGCCGTTGCCGTCAATCCGCCATACGCTCGCTGTGGACTGGGATTATGCGGCGGCGCCGATTCCGCAAACCTTCATCGATCGGCGTGCTGGTGTTTTAAGGACAGACTTCATCTACCTCGGGTTTCTGCTCTACGCGGCTTTTTAAAGAAAAAAAAAAAAAGGTAACTACAATTTGGGAGCAGTTTCACTCGAGAATTACTGGACTCATGGAGGCGGATGATTTGAGGACCAAACTGGTTCCAAAAGAGCGATGCCTTGCTGGAGGGAAATTGATCCACATGGTGCCAAGTAACTCGAGTGGATCCTCTAAAACTGCACCTGAAAACACGCCGAAGGGGGAAAAAAAGCAGACGTGAAGAAGAAAAGTGGACAGTCAGGAAGCATGAACCAGGACGACCAAACAGCTCAGTATGTACAGCGAAGGGATCGAGGTCAACGATGAGGGGGAAACGCCTGCCGCCGTTGCCGCGGCCACTAATCCTGAGAGGCCGATCTGGACCGCGAGCGGGACCTCGAGCGGGAGGCTGAGCGCTTCTCCCTGGACTTGGACCGGCGGTCCTCCTGCGGGGACGGGGAGCGGGAGGCGGACTTGGCGGCGCGCTCCTCCTTCCCGTTCTCCACCGGGGAGGCCGAGCGGCTGCGGGACTTCTTGCCGACGGACATTTCCTTGGACCGGCTGCGGGAGTCCCGCTCCGACTTCACCTTGGACCGGCTCTTCGAACGGGACTTGGATTTGTGCTCGGCCGACCGGGACCTGGACTTGCATGATCGCGAACGGGACTTGGACTTGCGGGACTGAGAGCGGGACTTGCGGGTGCGGGAGTTCGACTTGCTGTCTCCCGACTTGGAGCGAGACTTCCTTCCAGATCTGGAGCGGGACCGGTGTCCTTTGTTGTTGCGGGAACCGGACCTGGAGGGGATGAAAAGGCTTCAATGTGAGCGCGCTGGTCAAAAATAACTGTCAGCACCGCGTGAACAATCAGCACTTTACTTCCGTGCCGCCAGCGTTGCCAGCGGGCTCTCGGCTCCTCTCTCCTCGTTGGGAGCGGTTCTCACCTGGAGCGGGATCTGGAGCGACTCCTGGAGCTTCGGCTCCTGTGGCTTCTCCGGCTCCTGCTGCGGGAGCGGCGGCGGCTACGAGATCTGGGGAGATCGACAGCGGGTTAAAGCGGCGAGCGAGCGAGCCTCCCCCAAAACGCGACGGCCGAGGAGCGTCTCTACCTGGAGCGGCTGCCGGAGTAGGACCTGCGCCGCCGAGGCCGGTCCTCCACAAGGCGAATCTTGCGGCCGTTGATGTCGGTTCCGTCCAGCTTGTCCAGGGCCCTTTTCATGTCCGAGTGGCTCCGGAACTCGATCACGCCCTCGTTGGTCCGTTCTTTGTGGGCGTCGGCATAGGTCACCTCTCCCGCCTGGCGCATGAAGTCCTGGAGTGGAGGAGTGAAAGAAACCTTTAGCTCGCGAGACCGATCGGCGCCTCCTGTCCCCAATCGCATATAAGTTATATTGTTAGATCCGCACCTTCAGGTCCTGCCAACTGCAGCGGCTGGACAAATTCTCCACAATCAGGCGGTACTCAGTACGGACGGGAGGTCCATACTTATCCCTGCCAGTGCGACTCCGGCTGCTGTATCCACTACCTTTAAAAACAACAGCACACGAAACAAGTTATAAAAAAAACAAAAACAAAAAAAAACTAAAACGCGTCAAAACACAAAGACCTACTGCTCTGGGTTGTCAAATGAACACAAGGTAGAGCACAGGGGGTGATTAAATTTTCAGTTAATGAAAAGGAGTCCCTCTGATTCCATTATCAAATGGAAAGCTTCAGATAAATGATCTACAAGCCGCTGCATGGGCTCTTTTAAGGTCTGTATTGTTCAGTATTATGAAGTAGTTCTCTGCTGCCAAGAACACCACTGCATCTGTTTCCGGCAAAGCCTGTCTTGCTCCGGTTTATCACACTGTGACGGTTAAGCAGCACAAACAAATGGACAGTGATGTTCTTTCAAGACCTCTGAACCCTGTAACACAAACAGAGAGGAGGCATCCACATGGGCTGCGGTCAAGGGCACTGATCAAATTGGGTTAAGAACGGTGCTTAGTCACAATCTTGGTTTTAGGGCATTTGACCAAAAGTCAGTCTGAAGCGTTCTTTTCCCACTTTACTTACAACATTTCTTTTTGATTGCAAGTTCTTTACTACAGCCGCTCCACTTATGTTTGCTGTCAACATAGAAACCAATGGCAATCCTCACCATCACCCCTGGTCTATTGGCAAAAGGCTGCTGTCATCATGGCTTCCGGTTAGGTCAGCCAAGGATCAAGGGGGGGCAAAGGTCACACACACATTGTAAGGTGAAAGCCAAGGCCAAACGGGACAGGCAGTCATCTTAGCCAGTCATCTTTAGCCTCAATGGACTCTCAGCCTCAGCCCGCAACTGGACTCTTTCAAATTGAAACATCAAGGACTTTTGTTAATGTGGAATATAGAAATATATACCAAAGTTAAAAAAAAATACACATTTCACATGAAAATGTTAACCTTCTAATAATTAAAACTTGCACTAGCTAGATTTTTAGGTCATTTATGGAGGTGCAAAAGTGAAGTAGGAAAACTCACACCTTTCATACATAGCTTCGCAAAAAAAAATGTAAATCACGCAAGTGAACTTTGCACCTCGCGATAAAGAGAGCGCCGCTTTTCGGGTGCTCTTGGCCGCGGCCGACTCTAGAGCCCGGACCTGCTGCTAAAGAGTTGAGGGCTGCGTCTTGCAGATTGCTGTTCCTTCCCAAGAGATAAAATGACCCGCAGATCAATCAAGCTTAGCCTGTGATCACCAGGGAGGAGCATCAAGCTACAATGCAAACCGCCCTCCACGATCCAAACTGGAAAAACAGGATGAGCTCCAGCTCAACATAAAACGATAAACGGAACCCCAGAACAAAAATAAAAATAAATACTATTTTACCAGCTAATACATGTTCATACAGCCATGCGTCTACTTAGCAAACTAAGCATAAACATTACTTTCTGCTTCGAAAACGTTGGTGATTCATATGTAAATTGAAAACAAAATAAAAAAAAAAACTAGCTTACACATCAACATTTGGATTCTAAACCGCCGGGTTACAGGTTGTGAAAGAGTAATTACGTTGCATTTAAGTGAACATTTGCCGCGCGGCTACTTAGCTACAACAGCAAACATCTCAAAAAGATCTCTGTGCAGTCCACATCGACGCCTCACCCCAGGGGGAAGGGGACGAGAGGGTATCTTGTAATAGACTGCACTTACTGCGCCCACCACCCCAGTAACCCCCACCGTAGCCATCTCGGTCTCGCCGCGGTCCCCGGGCGTGCTCCACGATCACCCGCTCGCCGCACAGCTCCTTCCCGTTCAGCTCGTACACGGCGTCGTCGGCGTCCCGGTTGTCGTCGAACTCCACGAAGCCGTAGCTGTGAATTGGGGAGAGCGGTGGTTAGACAAGACAAAAACAACAACAACAACAACTTTCAAAACAACCGAGAGCGAGTCGGAGTTGGGACGCGCAGAGCCGAAGTTACCCAAGTCGCTCGCTAGCTAGCTAGCTAGCGATGGTTAGCCCGACTCCCCCCGGCGCGGTGTAGCGACCACTGGACGCCATGATGGCCATGCGACACTCGCCACACATGCCAGAATTTAAAATTCCAGAGACTCGGCGGCTTGGCAAGCAAATACCGGCCACACCACACGCACGTTAGCCCAAATTTTCAGTCGAGTTTAGGAGCACCGGTGATAAATATTAGCAGGGTAAAAAACAACAACAACAACCAAACAAACAAATAAGTGATATCATTTCACCCGCTGAAACATTAGCACGAGGGCTAACGTTTGAGCTAACAGGCCCCGTTTTCCTCGGAGGCGAAAAAAAAACTCACCCGTTCTTTAAATCGATTTCCATGAGCTTCCCATAGCCGCTGAAAAACCGCTGGATGTCTTTTTCGCGAACGTGGTAGCTCAGGCGCCCGATATAAACGCGAGGCATGGTCTCGTTTTTTCTTTTCTTTTTCCTTTACTTGGCTTCACAACGGCACGCTCAGAGCATCGAGCAGGACGCTGCCGCGGCAGTCAGGCAGGCAAGCAAGCTAGCTAGCGCTGCGTCGGCGTTCTTCTTCTCCCCAAACCAGGGAATGGCGCCGGATCAGCCAATCAAAGAGGGGGACGGTATGGGTGTTTCCGGGGCGAAACTTTCAACATAAAAGCTCTCGTTTGGCGATAAGAGAACGGCGGCGCAACCCGACGCCGCCGTTCGCACGCTCTCGCTGCCACACTCAAACACGCGAATCGGACAAAATGTCGGGTACTTGTAACAGTCAAAAGCTAAAGGTGCGTCAGCCCCAATCATGTGGAGGTGATTGCTAATACGGCTATTTCGAAATCTTTTTTTTTTTTTGGCGGTGAAATCTGAATAGCGCATTCACATCTAAAAGTACATGGTTTCCCAAAATTTAAGCGTTCTATGCATTTAATGCGCAATTAACCTCGTCTGTCGAAAATAAGGCCTTTCAGTATCGAGTTAAAAAAAAAATTACTGGTTGTTTGACTACATTTTAAGAAGCATTGTATTAACTTTTGGTATATATAGTTGATGGTTCGGGGGATATATTTTTAATATTTCAACACCTTTCCACAATACTCAACATAATAGCTCTGTTGTGTTTTCCGTGACCTTTTGGGTGTGTGAATTTGGGCTATGTGGATTTTTTTCAGCATAAAAGAGACGGTAGGTGCCATCGATGTAAACACAGCGAGAACAATAATGGAGAGAGAGAGTAGAATCTTTTATTTCTGTAAAAACCAGGTTTTTAAAATGATTCCAACCAGACTTTCTTCTCCACATTCGGCCCCAAGAAAAACAAAACAAAAACAGAATCAGTATCAGGTGTCCAGTATGCGAAACTTCAAAATCCCTGGTTAGCTTGTGGAGTAAATTTCTTGGATTTTGTTTGAAAATGGCGACCTGTTAGAAGGGACTGATCTGAGGTGCCTGCTCAGACTTATTCCACATTGAGGGCCGATAGATAAAGTTAAGGGGCCAACATTAGGGTGTCTGTGTCAGGTGGACTGCCGCTAGCCTCCAGAAAACCCAATCTTCTTGAAAATTATTCTTATTAAATGTCACTCCTGCTCCAATTAACCTCTTAATTTTTTGAAATGTGGAAGGAATCTGAAAGCGAACAGCTACACGCCAACGCCATAAAAATCACTAACTTTTTTTTGTGTGTGTGTCTCTCACGCAGCCTCTCCTCTGTGAGACAATGCTCTCATCTTTACCAACCCAAAGCAGTGTGGTTTTGTGGTCCTCTTCTGCTATAAAACCACCAAAGGGGTCACGTGTGTTAGGACCCCGGTCACAGACTGAATCCAGCCCAGGCTTGGATCTTCCTCTTTGACAGTCTTGGGCAGAGAATGGCGGACTGCCGGTTTTTTGGTAGGACCAGAAACATGAAAACCACCATGGCGAACTTAAAACTCTGCAAATGCAGCGCGACCGCAAGGCAGCTGACCGCGAGGAGAGATGCGTTCTAATCCAATGTGATGTTCACGTCTGCCGTTTGTAAAGTGGAAAGAAAGAAAAGAATTGGGGGAGGATTTAAGCGATGGTAAATCGAGGTTTTTCTTGCAGGAATCAAGAATAACAGCCATGAGGAAAAAAAAAGAAAAAAAAAAGAAGAGGGCGCAGGGTTCATCAGCCGCACAACAAATCAACCCGACAGCGTATGTGGTAAACATCTGCTCATGAAGCCTGAAACCATCTCTCACTCTCTCACTCCCTGCCTCGCCCGTCTGATCAGGCCACAATCACAACAGCCAAACCCTCCCGCAGTTCTAGTCAGAGAGTCCTTTTTGCAAATCATGGGAATTGGGTGGGGGGGTGGGGGCGTCTGACCCCGCAGCTCCGGCCCTTCTGAGGAGCAAGGGGAGGCCGAGAGAGATGGAGGAGGGTGGGGTGGGAGGGGCCGCGCGGGGGCGTGGGGGGGCAGGTGAGCCCAGTTTTGGCGGCCTTTAGTTGGCTTTGGCGCGGAGCTGCGCCCTCTTGCCCGTCACGGCCTGGAAGCCGGTCTTGATGCTGGCGACGGAGCAGCGCGAGTGGCACGTCTCACACTGCAGGAAATACAGGCGAGTGTCCTTCTGCAGGATGGTCTCCGGGGAGCGGCAGGTGTGACACGTCACATACTCCTCTGCGGGGGGGGGGTGGAGAGAACACCGTTAATACCGCCGTCGCTTGGCAGGGACACGCGCGGGGCATCTTACGAGTTCCACAACTTACTGATATATCTTCTCAACACATTTTCTATCTGTTTCTGTTGAAATCTGCCCTTGATCACAAGCTGGTTATTTCCGTCTATGGAGCCACTGTGGAAAAGTTTGAAAAAATGAAAAACAGTTCAATCTTCCGTTATTAAGAAAAAACCGAATGGTCCAAGAGGACGGAATTGAGAAATTAAAATGAAACGGGTCACAAACTATAGCAAGAAAATAGAAATGTACCTTGTTCCCAGCTCAGCCAACAGGAAAGCGAGGAGATGTTTAGGCTGGCGATGCAACCTATAAGAATATTTATATGTAAATGTGATATATGTAAAGTACATACACCATATATGCATTTCATATGCACTCGGCTTACGGATAAAATTGCTGGAATAAAAAGGGTTTTTGCAGATTTCGAAACGTTAAAAGACTTCTGAAGACAATTATTAAGGCGTTTTTTAAAGACATTTCACATCCATCGTGACACAAAAAGAACACAGGCGACGAAGGAAAAACAGTCGTCTGAGAAGTACTTCCAAAGCGAACGGGCTGCTTCACATTGAGCTGCACATTAATTTTCACTTTACATGACAGATTTTAAGCGGTCGGCAGCCGGCAGCTTTGTTTCCTTTGATTTCAGAGATTGTTTCGCACAAAGAGCAGCAGACTTCAAAATTTGCTATTTTTAAAAACGGGCCTCAGCCGAGTGACGTGCTCGTCTCATGACACACTGGCTCGCGCTGCTTCAATAGAGTCTGGGCCGGCCTGCAAACTCCGCGGTTTCTGGTTCCATGTTGGGTTTGATCTCTTGTTTTGTAGTCTTGCCACAATCTGATCAATATGCAAAATACGGGAAAAAAAGAAGAAAGAAACAGGACGTCTTCAAAATGAGACTGAGTTTGCGTCATAATCTAAATCTTGAAGACCCCGTTGGGATCATGTGTGAGAAATTTTAAGGCCTCAAACTGACACTGCTGGATTTTTGGACTGTTTAAAAGGACCCTGGACACACAGAACAGGCGTAATCACGCGACACGTACGCCCGGACAGGAGGAAAACAAAGAGACAGCATGTTGAGTTAAGAACGTTAAAACATTATCTACTTTAAGCGGAACCAATGCACAGGTTCCATTTGTTATCCATCCCTTTATTCTGTGCCTTTATAACACGAGACGCTTCTCAGTTTTGTAGCCGATTGTGACCTATTGCCTTCTAAAAATATGACCTGTGTGCGTGCCTGTTGATTTCATTGTGTATTGTCTAACACCAGAGGCTGTACGAACCATCTCAGGTAGTTCTAATCGAGTCTACGTGGAACAAACTAATTTGCACGACTGTCAGAAATAAATGAAAAGATGCCTGAAATGATGCATTTGGGACGTTTTGTTGCTTTTCTCCCCCCTTTTGCACTTAACTGTGCCTCCGAAACCGTGACCTCTGTGTAGCGTTACAGCCCTAATGTCTATTTAGCTGAGGATATCGTGGGTAACGGGAGGGGCTCACAGTTTGCAGATGTCTGTGAAGTTGACGAAGGAGGTTTTCTTGGTTCCCACTCGGACCACCTGAGGAGGCTTCATCACAAACTTCCTCTTCTCTCCCGCCACCATATCCGGGTTCTTCTCCCTCATGATGTTGAAAACTCGGTTCAGGAGCTGAGACAGATGAGGCCAAGTTACACAAACTGTGGTTTCCTCTGACTTCTTTTGGATGACGATAACATCCCCGCCCCCCCTTTAAACACCAAACACGAGCCCTCTTTAGGGGGCGTTTAGGGTACATTTGTGTGCCCTACCTCATCATATGTGTAGTCTCTCTCGGACCCGGCCCAGGCCGGTCCAGTGGAGGAGCTGAATGAGATGCCATCGTTGTTTTTCCCCTCATCATCCTCCAGTGCTGCAATGCATCAAACACACGCCATCATTATTATTATTTTTATTATTATGTGTCTTTTCTTATGTTTTTTTTTTTTACTTTCAAAAGCAGGTGACTAATTCTTACTGTCGTCTTTCTCCAGTGTCTCTCCCTTATCAAAGTCCACTTTTTTTGACTTTTTCTTCTTGGCGGGTAGCATCAGGTCCAGGTTGTCCTCCTCCTGCGGCTCCGGCTGCTCTTGGTCTTCAATCTTCAGCTCCTGGTTTCGGGCAAGAGTTGTGAAAGTCAGCGAACAGTTTTTAGAAACCAAACTTGATAAGTTTGTTAATCGGACTGAGAGACGGCAGCCAAGTGTCTCGTCCCCCTTCCACTTATCCGGGTCTGGGTCACGGGGGCAGCAGGGGCCTGCTACATTGCACCTGACCCATATGGTTCCTCCTGCAGCAGGTGGGCCTGCTGGAGGAAACCCATGTCTCTGCCCCGCGCTGGACATGGGCGAAGGCCCAGCCACTAGGTGATCACTGACAGGCCCCTCCCCCAGGCCTGGCTCCAGGGCGGGGCCCCCGTAACCCTCCAGGCAGGACACACTGGTCCTTTGACGTTTTCCTTCCCTTATGGGTCTTTATGGACCCGTCTTTGTCTGACCCGTCACCAGGACCATGGGAGACCCTACCAGGGGCTGCTGCCCCCAACAACACAGGTGCTGGGATCATTAGAACACCCAAACCCCTCCGCCATGAAAAGATGATGGTCCGGGAAGGACCAACTGTAGGGACTCTTTTTAAAGATCTTTTTTTTTTGGAGACGTTTTAGAATCACATTTTGCTTCTTTTATAGTACAACTTTAAAGTAATTATCCAAGTCCTGGTTTCGACTCTGCTCAACGCTGATTTTAAAAAGAACCAGAGTAGCCTGTTTTGACCCCAAGATGACACAATTTTGGATAATCTGATCACTTAATTTTCCGACTGTTGACCAAGTGTTTTTAGCCATTTTAAATCACTGGTCATGCTGCAAAAGCGAAGCCTGGAGTGGAAGAGGGGAGCTGATTCTAAATGCTCAGAAACGCAGACGGTGGATGGGAGCTAGCGGCACAAAGGAAGAGCTTAAAAGTGAGGTGATGGGTGGGTGGGGGGGGATCCGAGAGCGACTGACCTTCAATCCCTCCTCGACGTCATTTTCAAATACTTTCTTGGGTTTCTTCTTCTTCTTCTTCTGGTTGAAGAAGTTCAGGTCATTCAAATCGTCGGACGGCTCTGGGGGAGATAAAGCAAACCCAGATTGTTTGAAGCCTGAGGACTGAGGCGGCACGTTAAAGCTTCAATGGCAGCTGGGCTCCAACCTTTCTTCCTGCCTTCATCCTCATCGAGGTCTAGCTCCTTGTCCTCTCCTGCCTCCGGCTCTGCTTCCTTCGCCTCCACCTCTTTGGCCTCCTCCCCTCCCATTCCTTCCACTCCTTCTTCATCCAGCATGAAGGGCTTCTTCTTCTTCTTCTTCTTCTTGGTCATGTTGGGATCGAAAATCATCTGAAAGAGGGAAGAGACAGCATCAGACGTGTGCTCGGTTAATGGAAGGTATGGGGGTCATTTTCAAAAAATGGCAGGCCTTTTAAAAAACGCTGATGAGCTTATCATATAAATGACATTTGCAGCTGTTAAACAATGATTCCGAACATTTGACGATACACTATTCACCTATGAAAATGTTTACATTTTAGATTACATGTTTTGTTCCATTTAAACCTTTTAAGCTGACAATTTTAAGCTTTTTCAGAAAAAAGGGCCATTGAAATGAATGGGTATGATTTAATGTTGCTATGCATTGCTTTTTTGGAGCTTAGCTTCATAACCATGGCAACCATGCTTGCATAGCCCGTATGATACAAAGACGATGTTTGTTTTTTTTTAAATCGGCATTTACACTTTCTGATTTATAACATTATTTCTAACCATTGCATGTGGACCACTGAATATAATGCAACAACCCTGCAATAAATCCTCCCTTCAAGAGGGGGTTTATGTTGAATTAAGATTGAATCTGCTCGGGGTGTGTTGACATGTTATAATAATCTTTACTGGGACTGTAGGACTGTTCTGCGTTTCAGTGAGGTGTCCTGATGCATGAGTGGATGACCAAAATGTTAGGGACATCTCTCAGTAAAACCCAGTGTGATATCACACCTCTTAAAGAGGACACCAACGCTCTTTTTTTCTCTACTTTTAGCATTCATTTGGCTGTTTCAGAAGTGCTCCAAGAGTTCCAATAAACTCTCAGCGCTCACATGCTTCTCCTGCAGGAAGCATTTTCTAGTATAACCCTGTTGTTGATAACAACTACAGTGAGCAAGATTCATTCAATTACAGCAAATAATTTTAATTGTGTTTCGGCTCATCATTAGATAAAGTCTCAAAGCCATGATTTACAATTTATAGCTTGCAGGCCAGATCCAGCTCCTCAATGATGTCGATAAGGCCTGCAGTGTCCTCAGAGGGGGAAATGAATTCATGTCAGGGCAAATGACGGAGAGCTGAAGGTCTGAGAGCGTTTGTGCTGCTATTTAAGAGGCGGCTGTCTACATTTAGATTAGAAAGTGAAGCATGTGAGCTTGTGTTTGGCTAACGTGTGTTCCTGAACGAGCTGCAGACTAAACTGAGGAGCAACAACTGCTTCTCGCCGCTCTGCATGTAACAAATCCAGCTCAGTGGTGACCGAGCCGTCAGTCACCCGACTTCAAACATGTTTCATGCTATTTTACCATTTTGGCCTCTTAATCTCTGGGTTTTCGGGATTTGAGGGAAAAGTCTCCGCTAACACAAGGAAACTGGAGCCTGTGTGTGTGTGTGTGTGTTCAGCCATTTGTGGCTCGGATACGGCTATCTGCTCACTGGGTCCAGCGAAGAAGCTGTGGGCTATTTTTTTTTGGTTTTGTTTTATTTCAGAACGATGAATGCGGTGATAGTCATGCTGGTGCAGGCCCCGTTTTTCCAATCATGTGGCATTACGTCGGTCGGACGTTTTTTTTTACGTCAGCGAGGTCGTGTTGTGCAGTGTGTGTGTGTCCGGAGTCAATGCCAAGAAGTTCACCAACTGGCAGCGACCAGACGGGGGCGCAGCAGGATGGGGTGGGGGGGCAAAAAGAACTGGAGACTTTGTTGCCATAGAAATCAAAATTAAAACGTGAGGCAGCTCGGCTCCAACCAGGAATAACGGTCGCCAGGTGGGGACGGCGTGCTGACATGCTGCTCCTCCTCCTCCTCAACAACCAGCATACTGGAGTTACTTTGGTGTTCTGTTGCTTATCTACCTTTAGCTTTGTTACATTTTAGGGGAAAAAAACGGTCATACACATTGTTGATGAGAATATATGATCAAATTGATGATTGAAAAAAAAAAAACGGTTTAAAAGTGGCTTAATCAAGTG
>CAAKHG010034248.1:0-11095 GCA_901007715.1 Dactylopterus volitans
TGTGTGTGTGTGTGTGTGTGTGTGTGTGTGTGTGTGTGTGTGTGTGTGTGTGTGTGTGTGTGTGTGTGTGTGTGTGTGTGTGTGGTGACCGGACGCTGATCCCTCATTGGCCGCTTCCAGACACTCCCATTTTTTTTTTTTTGTATTGCCAGCAAATTGTTACCGTTTTCAAGCGCTTTTTGGTTCTGATGTGGTTGGACGGTTCTTTCCTGTCTTCCGCCATTTTTTAATGTTTTTTTTATCCGTTTCCAAGCGTCTGCTGATGGTACGTTCGAGTTTAGCTGCCAAAAAAAAAAAAAAAATCAAAGAAAATTCAGTCACTTAGTGCAGAGACGTCCTTCAAAAAGGTCTTGAAAGGACGGAGTTCGGACCTGGTCTTATGGATTCAGCTGCGGCGGCGACGGAGGCGGAGCTCCTGCTAGCGCCATGGAAGCGTTAGCTTTGGCAGGTGAGCCGTCGGTCGTGGCGGCGGATGGCGATTCCCGTCTTCCTCGCGTTCTCGCCTGAGCCCGGTTTGGCCCACTTCTTCTTCTGTTGCTCCGCCGCTGCAGCTAACACGGGCTGCTACTCTGCTACGTTCGCTCCCTCTGACCAATCAGGGGTCTGCTCCATAGATGGGTGGTGACCAATGGCTGACGCCTCCTCCCGCTCTCGGAAGCTTCGTCCCTCACAGCTTCCCTTTCTAACTGCTGAATGTGAGCGGGGGACCGCAGCGTGTCGTTAACGCGCCGCCGCGGGGGAAGCGAGGGATCTGATTGGCCGTCGGGTTGTTTACAATTTTCGCTCATCAGCCGTAAGGAAGAACGCGCGCGTAGACGCGGAAATGCTGGAGGCAACAGTCGCCGCCACGATCCGCCGCGGCTGCGACGCGACTGCAGGCGCGGTAGAGCCGCTGGAGAACCAGACTCATGGGGGGGCGTGTGCTGCTCCGCCAGTAGGGGGAGCGTGCTCCATGGGTGGGGGGGCGGCAGGGGCTTAACTTTTATATAACCTCTGAACACACAACGTAAATCCTCTAAGCTTCAGCAGCTACACACACACACACACACACACACACACACACGCAGTCGGGTTGTGTTTTCCTCGCCGCGTCTCCGCCCTCCTGATGGCGTCCGTCACACTGGGCGACGTCGGCACACGTGTCAAAACGCGCACATATTAAAATAAGCACCGCCGTTCTCAGGGAACGGTTCCGTCTTTCTTCCCCCGCACGGATGCGGATCAGCCCGCCCCCCCCCGAAGGTGGAAACCATTAGAAGTTCAGGCCGCTCTGGAAACGCGCCAGCTGACTTCCACTAATATCACTAAAAAGGGAGCAGGTCCTGGCGTCTGTCGGCGCCGGTAATCCCCCCGCGGGCCGCCGCCGCCGCCACGCCGCTGCATTCGGCTCCCGCGCAGACGTCGGGGAGCTGACGGACGGGTTTCAATCCTCCGACTCCGACTTCCAACGCATCAGAGGAGCCTCGCGCTCACGTGGTCCTCCTGGAGGAGATGATGGAACTAAACGTCTGGGGCCTTTGGGGCCGAGGAGGCCGGCGTGCTCTCCTGCATGCAAAGCAGCTTACGGGATTTGAGAGCTGATCAAGAATGTTTCATAGATAAATGAATGAGACAATGAGAGCAGGCTCCAGCGGAGGGGAGGCGGCTTAATCCCCGCCGCCAGCGCGTGCAGCAGCGCGGCGCAGGGAGGGCGGAGCTCGCGGATCGCCGGCGCAATCGCCGCGTGACGCCGAAGCGTAGCGGCGGGGTGGGGAGCTATCAGGGGTCACGACTGGGGCCCCTTTGGTTCTCGTGCGTCCATAATCTGATGGGGCATCGGGGTTTTGTAGATTAAAAATTGGGGGAATCGGTCAAATCATGAGATCATAAGACGCCGATTCAAAATGACTCGCGTGTTTCCTTCTTACATCAAACTGCTACCGAGACAATAAGAATACTTAGAACATTAAAACTGTTCTAAAAAAAAAAATCTAAAATCTCAGTGCTCTGTCCCTTAATAGTCAGCTGCCTGTTCTGGATTTGGGTTTTCTTTGGTATTTCCTGGAAGCAGGGTGCCAGGTTTGGCCAGCAGGTGTCGACACTGTGCTGCTGACACACTTCCAGGTAGACGGGAACGTCCACGCTGGTGTCATGTGCTGCCAGATCGAGGGAGCGCTATGCTAGGCTAGGCTAGGCTAAGCTATGTTACGATGTTACGGTGGAAAGTTTGTTTGTAGACCGTGGACTTCTGATGGATTCTTTGGACTCTCGCAGTTCAGCCAAGTTGAAAACCTTGTAATCGTTGAGCAATAAATCCAGGATCAGAGAGAAGAATTATTATTATTATTTCAATTTCACTTGACGCCGGCGTCGCGGTAAACGTCAGTGGTCTGCGCAGCCATTGTGTCTCTTTAAGTGCAGGCTTAGCCGCCGCAGACAAGATATTAAGGGATTAATATCCAAGTACTTTTCAATATCAGTGATGTCCTTTTCAGGAACACTGAAATGAAAATAGAGGCGGATCTGACTTCTGCTCAAAACCCCCCAATGAAGACAGACAGAAAGAAAACCGGACTTTCATCAGTTCCGGGCAGCAAACGGATGATATTTCTCATGCAGACATTGTAAGTTGTCTGATCAGCTCCACCCGACCAGCCCAGGTGAAGCTCCTTGCTTCGAGGGCCGTCAGTGCCGCCGTCCGCTGGGTCTGAACCGGCAAGCTTGCGGTCAGGAGCTCTCAGTGGGAAGCGGCCGGTGACCCGCTGTGCACGTTTGGCGGGTTAAAAACAAATAACGCAAGTATTTGAGCGACTGAACGACAACTGAACGCGGCTTTTCTTTGCTCAACCAGAAATGGCGACTGCGGGACCTCATTGGACACCGCCGAGAGACGGGACGCCGCCGCCGGGAGACGGGACGCCGCCGCCGGGAGACGGGACGCCACCGCCGGGAGACGGGACGCCGCCGCCGAGAGACGGGACGCCGCCGCCGGGAGACGGGACGCCGCCGCCGGAGACCAGCCGGCGTTTGCGAGGCAGCCTGCTGAAATGCGGAGCAGCGAGCAGGTGTGACGGGACACAAAGACTCCCATTACTGCTCAGAGAACCGCCCCGGTAATCCAGAATTAATGTGCCTCCATTGAATCCAGATGTTAACGTAGTCCGTTAATCTGTTGCGTGAGCTGAGCCCTCCATTACAAAGCTGCCGTGCAGAGCCCTGGTTGCTGCCGCCGCCGCCGCCGCCGCCGCCGCAGCTGCACCTGACGCCATGCGAGTCGGCCGTTGAAATGGACGCAGGGACGTGATTTATGACAACAGTTTGACAGCTGCGCCGCATGCGGCTTCCCTCGAGCAACCGGCACATCAAATCAAATTTATGCTTTTATGAAGTCGGCGATAAGAGGCTTTACGGCGCGTAAGGCTCTTTAAATGCGGACGCGAGCGATGTTACTGGCTGATTTTTGCATGTCGCGAAACATATCAGTATCAGCGGAAAAACGGCCGTGTGCACCGACATGAAAGCTTACGAACAGAGCCTAACCGATTTATCGACTGGCTGATATTTTGGGGCGATAATTGCCCATCAAAGACATTGTTTTATTTAAAAAAAAAACAATACAAAAGGCTGATATGAAGTACCTCTACTTAGCTGCATTTGGGACAGTACACAATCATACATAAAATATCAGTTTGGTGTGGTGGCAAATTGTCCAACTGGGTACGAGCGCCATTGGAAGGTTGTCACCAATCTGTCCTTGATGCTTCATCTATCTGCTACATTTTACCAGTCAGCCGATGGAGGTTTGTTAGTCAAAGGAATTACAGCTACATTGTAAACAGAAAACAACGCAACATGGAAAAGCTGCATTCTGGGATACGGAATCACAAAAGTGTCAAAATATTTAGTCTAGTAGGGCATGATGGCAGATGTTGGCCGTACCCACGCGAGTCCAGTGGGCTCGAAAGGACTTTGATGATTATATACTGTTTATATATCTGTATAAGATTTTTTTCATTCCCAAATATCAGTATGCTACTGGTATCGGCTCCAAAAATCTGGTATCGACCAGGCTGTATGTAAATGTTAATTACTATGTATTAGCATACAACAAGTACTTTTGTGTGTGTGTGTGTGTTAATCAACATGGCAAAAGCCGATATTTGAAGGCAATAAACATTCACGCTAAAAATGATAAATCTTGGTGTCAAATTTCAGACGGACCCAGAATACTTCGATAAATAAACAAAACGAATATGCTGGCATCATCATGCCCAGTGTTGTATCACTGTTAACACGGCTATTATTGTATACTTTAAAAATAGCAACATAGTTTTTGAAGCTGTCGTGCAAAGTAAACACGGCCAAAATTCAACTGAGCTGAATTGAGATAAATTATTTATTTGTTGCACCAAACAGTTTTAGAGAGCTTCTCTATTATTTAGAATATTTTATATAAACCTCATCATTCAAAACCAACCTAGTTCTGTCATGACTAATGATCAATATAGACATGGCCGCGTAACCAAGACAACCGTGCACCGTTCATGGCCATTGGCTGCCTGCGACAGTAAAAAGGCCGATGCTGAGCAGCGTCGTAGCCTGTTGCTGCTCAGGGTTCCAGCTACGCTCATGTCCACCCGTTAGCATTAGCATGGCCGTATACGCGGCGCTTTACTGGGGCAGCGTCAGCGCGACCGAGCGTGTTTGCCACCAGGTTGTGGCGTTTCTGTCAGATTTCAAAAACAACAATGCTAATTATCAGAGCCGATATTTTGCGTTGTGTGCGATTATCAGTCCGGCTGATAATCGGGCGACTCAAACGGGAGCGAGAAAACGGGGACTTAAATTAAATTAAATTGTCACAAGGGGGCAAAGTGTCACTAGCTCAGCTGGAGTTCCGCACAGGGGTGGGATGTTTGAGAAACGCCCCCATCCCCATGGTAACCATTAGAAACATGGTTGTTTTGAGGAAAAAAAACGCTATTGAGAGACATATCTGTGACACATCCAACAAACTTCTCCACAAAATGACTTTAGATTTTATTTTGGGCCTAAAAAAAAGAGGCCGGCTGGGTTCAGGAAGCGACGGCTGCTGCGGCGGAACGCCAGCGCCTCCCCATGGTCAGGTGACCTTTGTCGCCGTGGTTACAGTGACACCGAGGAGGTTCAGGCTGGGTGAAGATTATGACCACGTGCTCGTACTCTTTACACGCTGCTCAACCAATCATGGCACGTTCTCATCACAGCATAATTCACAATGGGCGTCCCGAATATCTTGGTCACCCGATAATGCGCATGAGTGGGATGACCAAAATATTAGGGACACCTGTCAGGGCTACCCTCCCAATAACAATCATTCAGATATATCAACACCTCTCTCAAACGCATTCAATCAACATAAAACTGCCTGCAGGGCCGTTGTATTATCTTCTGTGGCGAACATGCGGTGGTCATAATGTCATGGCTGATAAATAAGTATATATGTAAATCGGCATATTGTTTTGCAGGTCAAGCGACTGAAGCTCCTCCCTTTGCTCCTCGCACAGTTGGGAATATCCGGCGCAGTCGTGATGATGCGTGGCAACAAAGGTGTCTGTGTGTGTGTATGTGTGTGTGTGTGTGTGTGTGTGTGTGTGTGTGTCCTGATGTTATGGCGGCAGAAAAAAAAACCGCAGCCACCCGCCGGCCGGCGCCCGTGCGGCTCAGCATGAGGCCGCGCACGTCAGCCGGGGATGTGGTGACATATGTGCCATTATTTATAGCCGGCAGATCTGCTGAGAGGCCCAGGGGCTGCTTAGACCAGGTATTATTTTAGAGCCTGGAGACCAGGCTGCAGAGTGGAAGCACCAGGATCTACCTGATCCCCGCTGACCAGCAGCCCCCGGGCCTCCCGAGAGGCGGCAGATGGCCGTTTATTTACTGCATCAGCCATATCCACACAATTTATCATCTCACTTATCATCTGACTCCCCATAATCGTACAGTGTGTGTGCGTATATGTGTGTGTGTGTGTGTGTGTGTGTGTGTGTGTGTGTGTGTGTGTGTGTGTGCGTGTGTGCGTGTGTGTGTGTGTGTGCGTGGCTCCTGCAGCTGCGGAGCCTCGTCTCGCCGTGTTTTTTTTTTTTTTTTTAAAAATGCATTAATATTTAACGAGTGTATTAAACCGCGTGCTCTTAAAATCGCCCCCTCGCTCGGAGAGGTTTCGTGTTTGATTGCATGTGCAGACTTTTTCCGTCCATTTGGACTTTAAAAACAAACCCATAAACTACAGACGCATATTTGTCGGCAGAATGATAATATACATGATTATCATTTCAACCCAAGTTTTATTTATATGGGATAAATAAGTGGTGATTGTGTATTTAATGTGCATCGGGTTCACTTTTTTTTTCCATTTCTGCTTGACCAGCAAATATCAGCGTTCTTTTATGTTAAAGCCGGACGGGCGTCACGGGTGCGAGTCTCGCGCCGGCGCCAACCGGTTTCTGGCCGTGACGCGACATTTCCTCCCGCAAGCGTTGCAACACGGGGGAAGAAAAGCGAATAACCCAGATCGCTGACGACACGTTTGGAGCTCGGCGCCGCAGCTTTCTGCCAAATATCCTATTTAGTTCGCCCGTGGAGTAAAGCAAGTCAAATTTAAACTATGATTACCGAGGGATTAGCGGTTTCACCGTGGCGGGGGGTGGGAGGGTGGGGGGGGGGGGGGGAAGGCAGCAATGGGAGGACCTGACAGAATAAGCCCCACCCCCCCACCGCCACCAACAATCAGGGCGGCGTGTGCTCAGCTGCTCCTGCAGTTTAAACACCTCTATAGCATGACACCAGAATATGTGTCGGGAGGGTTACCGCTAAATCAATTAGGGCGCGGCTCTAATCCCGGGGCAAAGGTCTTCTCTTAGTAGACAGTGGGATTAGGGCAGGAGAATCCCGGGGCCTTGGCGTGCTGCGCAAAAGTCTCGGACCGCCATCAGGGCTTCTGTTTTAGCAGCGTCAGGACGAGCCTCCCGCGTTTGCTCCGCGGCCCAAAGTGTTGAACCGCGGCCTCCCTTTGCTGTGCGGCTCTTATTGGCTGGTTGATACCACCTTTGCGGCGCTAATCCCGCCCCCCCACCCTTCCGCCAGAGCACAACGTCCAACAGTCAAACCGAAGCTAGCGGCGGCTGCATACGGCAGTTGTGTGCAAGGCAGGAATCATCATGAGAAGTTTAACCATCAAACTGGGTCGAGCTGGGTTGGACATCCGACTTTCGCCACATCGGCTTGATGGGATGACTCTGAGCACGCGTTTACGCTTTAATCTGCGTAAGAACGAGCGCCATTGTGGGGTTTTATTTTTATGGGTTAAAGGTCCGGGGGGGGGGGGTCTCTACAGGCCGAGAGATTTGACTCGCAACTGCAAGCGATGGAAAGTCTGTTTCTGGTCTGTTTTCTGGCCATAATCACCCTTCGTGCTAAAGTCCATGCGAGGACGTGGACTTTTGGTCCCTTCATCTGCTGATTTTGCCAAAATATGACCGATCAAACCCCAGGAAACAGGAACTGATGAGAGGACCGGGGGCGTCAAAGGTCTGGACTGGATGAAGGCAGTAACGGAAAGACAAACCCAACAAGTCTGGAGAACCTTTGGGTACCAACAAGTACTCAAAGGTTCTTGTAGGACCGGGTCTCAATCAGAGGGGCCAGGAAAACTGATCATCTCCTAACTGATGGAATGTTGATTCATCAATATGCTTCAAACTGGAGATCATCTGACTGAGAACTGCTTTATCTCTCAATGGAGGAATCATTCCCGTAAGAGTCCGAATCCAGCAGGGAGGCAGAACTAACCGACAGAATCCACCAAGTCCAGGTCCCCCAATTGGCAGAAACCAGCGACACCAGCTGGTTACCCTGACATCTCAGCGACGTTTCAGTACCATCAAAGATCTCCCAGCGTCACCTTGATGACATCACTCATCACTCACTGGCGCGCCGCGTCCCGCCGGACACGCCATCGTCGAGGGCGCTTCGGTGCGCCCGAGAAATCGCTGACAAATCGCATTTGGGGAGAAAGCGAAATCTTGTTCAAGTTCAAGAGGGTCCACCCGAGAGACTTCGCAGGAGGTCGAGCTGACTTTGGCCTCTGGAAGCCACGTGGATCCCCTCCGGCATCGATCCGGCATCGATCCGGCGCCGCTGGCCGTCCTCTGGCCCGGACAACATGGCCATGGGCCAGAAATGCAAATAAGGTGTAAATATTCAAAATCACACCACCGCCGGCTCTTGGCTGGCATGTGGTCCATCTGTGGCCCAGTTCTGACACACGGAAACGGGCCATCCGAGCAGCGCATGTGGACCGGATCTGGGCCGCGACAACTTTGGGCTCTGGTTTGTACCCCTTTCCTCTCAGGACAGATATAATAAACGAGTGTCCTCACTGGCTTAAACCGGCAACCCCTCCGAGACTCCTGCACAGAGCTGCACTTCACCTCGAACCACATCTCAATCCTTCCCTAGAAAGCTGTAAACAGGTTCCGCTTACATGCGAGGCCGCGCCGCCATCGGGGGGACAACCGAGGCCACGAATTAGCCGATCCTAATTCCTCTTTCATGAGTTCCTCCGGGTCGTGTCCTCCGGAGACACCACACACGCATACATGAGCCGTTCCCGCCTGCGGGAGCTGGACTCCCCAGGTGGGGAGTGCTGATTCACCTGCTGCCGAGGGGTTGGCCAAGATCACGGCGCCGGCACGCAGCTGCGGGACGGGTGTGGAATGACTGATTCCACGCTCGCGCCGCATCTCACTGATGGTCCGACCGGAGGAGCAGCTGCCCACCTTCACTTGGGAGGACCCGCGGGTCCCCGCCACCCAGGGTGCCCCCCACCCAGGGTCCCCCCCACCCAGGGTCCTCGCCACCCAGGGTCCCCCTCAACCAGGGTCAACCCCCCCCACCCCACACACACACCCCCCCTCCTCCTCCCTCCACGCGTCTTTAGCGATCACAGAGAAGCGGGAGGGATCCATAGCAGCGCGTCCACGCGCGGCGCGTCCACGCGGGGGATTAGACCCGCACCCCGGGCGGGCGGGCGGACGGACGGAGCGGCTCCCTACCTCAGGCGTCTCCTCGCGTCATCGCCGCCCCGCGGACGATCATTCCGGGCTCCGCTTCACTCCGGCGCCGGTGCGTCGGTTCCCGCTTCCACTCCTGGATTCCCATGAAGCGTCTCTCTCTCTCTCTCTCTCTCCCTCGCTCGCTCGTGCGTGTGTGTGCGTGCGTGTGTGTGTGTGCGTGCGTGCACCACAGAGGCGCGCCGCCGCCTGCGCGCATCGACCGCCGCTAAACGCGCGATTCTATCCGCATAAAAGCGTCGGCGAGCCTCGGCGGAGGAGCCGCAGTCGCGATCCCGCCGACATCGCCCTCCTCCTCCTCCTCCTCCTCCTCCTCCTCCTCGTCTTCTTCTTCTTCTCCTCTTCCTGCTTCTTCTTCTTCTCCTCTTCCTGCTTCTTCTTCTTCTCCTTCCTGCGTCTGTGGACGTGGCCGCCGTCTGCGCTTTGATCTGACTGCGAATAGCGGCAGCGGCCGCGCGGTGACGTCAGAGAGGCGCCGGATTAACGGGAAACTCGCGGACATGTGACACACTCGGAGCGCAAACGGCCGCGCAGCCGGATCGAGTCACGCCGATATTTCTGATATCATACCGATACTTTTCAGCTCAGTTTTGATGAATTCATTAAAAGATAGTTTTTAAAGGCAAGTAACAGCAATATATCATCCATCAATATGATCTATTTTATTATTTGCAAGTAACAGTATGTATTACTCACGCATAGCTGAACGCAAATAATGAAATAAAAACGCAAACTGTCCTCAAGAGCTTCTTCTCTCCTTCAGCTAGAACGGAACCAAAATTGGCCAAAAATTTAATAAATAAGTGCCTGAAAAACCACAGATTTTCCCATCAGCCTCGGCTCTGCTTTGCGATTTGTACCGATATTCAAACCTAAATGATGAACAACAATTAGTCTTATTAATAGGGCTGTCAAACGATTCATTTTTTTAAACGTGATTAATCGCAGAATTTCCATAGTGAATCGCGATTAATCGCATTTTGAGTTGCATGTTTAAAATTCTGTTATTTCGCATTTCAAGGCAGTTTTGAGCCCATAATGAAGATAATTTCTTACCGTTTTAATTGGGAATCAAATGAACACAAAGAAAGAATTTCCTTTTTGACCTTTTGTATTTTATTTCAAAAAAGTGCCATGTAGACCAACTTAATACACCGTCTGCATCAAATATAGTTTTCAAATTAAACAAAGTGCCATATAGACCCAATTAATACACCGTCTACTTCAAATAAAGTTTTTCAAATAAAATGCCACGTACACCAACTTGTCTGTTTCAAAATAAAAACAAATAGAAAAATGCAGCTTTAACAAAATGCTACAAAAGTGTGGTCATGAAACCGCGACTGAGAGGCAGGAAACAAACTTACAAGTATTAAGAGGAATAAAGTCATGGAGTAATGCTTACTTTGAGAGATTCACCATATCGGGTCACTCTCTTATGCTACTTCAAAAATAAATACTTACTCATACGAGGAAGAATGAACGCTTAAAAAAAGGGGAGGAATATGTACGTTTTTACCTCCTCATGCTCCTTTTGGAACACGTGATTAACTTATTATTAAGATTCTGTTTATTGAGTCACTTTAGAGTTCACGGCGCATTGCACTTTTTGCACGTTTTATTTTGTTTTTTATTGTTTTCTCTGTCTTCTGTTATCAGAATCAGAATCAGTTTTACTGGCCAAGTCTGGAGGATACAAACAAGGAATTTGACTGGTTTCGTCTGCTCTCATGCGACACAACAGGGACGACTCGTAACAACAACACACACACACACACACACACACACACACGCCAATAGCACAGATTAAAAAAAAACAACAAACGATGCCACCAATACACAGTTAAACACAGTAAAAGTAAATAAAAAGGAGCAATAAAACAGGAGGCCTATTTACAGTAGAAGCAATAACACGATAAGCTCGTTGTTCAATAATAACGATAAACCTTTAACTCCTCACGATATAACGTGATACCGATACAGTTTTATTTTCGCGCAGCAAT
>CAAKHG010034253.1:0-10102 GCA_901007715.1 Dactylopterus volitans
GACTCCCCCCTCAAACCTCTGTCACGGCAGAATTTGTTTTTCATGAGCGGCATATGGTGGATGAGGTCACTGAGGTTCCCCTCATTTGCAGTGACGACGAGTTCAAGTGTTACATACAATACAATCTGCAGAATCTCAAAAGGTAAATAAACATTGGCGAGAAAAGAAAAATAGAAACAGGGAATCCCTCAAAACAATTACAATCAGAAGTACAGTGGCTGGTAACCAGGGATTTCAACAGTGATGAGAGAGGAGGGACAACAGTACTTGACAGTATTTGAGTGTTTTAGGCGACTGCATGAGCTTGGAGCGCTGTAGGACTTTCCAAGATCGTAATATATTCGGGGGACTTTAAACTTGAGCAAGTCAATTGAGTGAGTTAAATGGGAACCCAAATCCCAATCAAGCAACCTAGAAAGACAAGATTACTTAACTCTCAGCGCTTTGTAGATCAAAAGAAAGCTTTGTGCGGCTCTGCGATCGAAGGCCAAGCAACCCTGCAGCAGGCAGCCATGAACGCCATGTCTGTCCGTGCGATAGGACAAAGGGCTGGGTGATAGATGGCATACAGAGATTTCAAGAGCAGCAGAATATCTATAATAAATATTTCAATTACATGAAGCAAGTTCAAAAAAGATCTGTAGAATTATTGTTTGCGGTCGCCACGGCCCGAGCGTGTGGCACACGGACTCTTAACCATCCCTACATTACACAGACTCCATTTCTACCGGTGACTGTCTCTGCTAACTGCAGATCAACTCATGCGTCTGTTTGTGTAGGTTCTTGCACACTCTCACCACAATGGTGAACTCGGCTCCTGCGAAGGTCTCTCTGAGGGGAGTAAATGTACTTGGTTTGAAGAGAGAGAGCTTCAAACTCAGAGGCTGAACAAATATCCCCTTTGAAATTCTGCATCTATTTGTTCATTGATCCAATGAAAAAAAAACTGAACCCATTTCTTCTCCTTCATCAGACGCAGGTGACCCTGTGGAGTAAGCTTCTATTCATGGAGTTCTCATTATCGCCTAAAACGGTTGGACAATGCTCCATTTTAATGGAGTGTTTTCAAGGTTAAGAACATGCTTGCAACTGAATATTCTCCTCGCTAAATGTTTGATTTACAAGCAGAAATATCGTTTATTATTAGGTTTTGCGCAGCTCGCGTTGGAAGTGCTCGTAAAGGGCTTGAATTGTTGTCTTAAGGAGCAGGATGAACCCTTGTACTTCGCTATGACAGGACACCAAGCTAATTGCCTCCCTTATAAACATTAGCCTTTAGCTTCTATTCAATAAGGCCATGAGCCCTAAATGGTGGTGCTGGGCTTGGGAGACCCTGAGGCTGGTCGTCTTTCCTATAGAAATCAATTTTGGTCTAAATGGCAATGAGATTAGCGCAGTACTGATGTGATCCTTTGATATTTTTTTTTCCCCCTTCTTCCCTCTCACACCTCCTCACAAGCTCGCCATCCTCTCTCTGCCGCCCTGCAGTGCTGTCATGTGAGCAAATGCAGATGAAGTAGCGTCTCTTAATCAGCATGAGGAAGCCGCAGAAATGTCACTTGAAGGTGTGTAAGCAAATCATGATTTATTCTTAGCCGTGCTAGCAGCACTGCTAAAAGCGTGGCATTGGTTGATTGGTTAGTTAGTCCACCTCTTTGGTTCACCTCGCTGGATGGATCTCCATGAAGCTTGGTGTGGAAAATCAGAGGTGGGAGAGGATGCAGCCTGCTGACCTTGGTGATCCTCTGATTGGTTTTCCACCGATAGGGTGATAAGTTTCAGCTCATGGTGGCCAAAACAAAATCTCTGCTCATTAGCAACTAGCTTAACTAAGGTTGTCCACATGGAAAGCAGTTTAGGTGTATCTGCTAAAACTTTTTTATTTCCAATCTTAGGGATGTTTCTATCCACACGGAATCAAAACGCCGCCCCTGCATTTCTGTGTCTACAGCTCATATGCATCTTATCTGAAATGATGACACCATAACCCCGCCTTCCCCCTTAACCCTTAACCCCTGATACACAAACATCTCCTTTATCACTTATATTTGCCACCGTATTCTTCTTCTTCTCATTTTCGTTTACATCGCAAGAGTTTTATGCTCCATGTCTTCTTCTGTGTTTGTGGTGTATTTCTGTGGTAGCGTTACAGCACCACGTGCAGACCTGATATACACAGACAAACACATTTCTTGATATGATGCTGTGTTTATGGAAAAATGTTTTAAAACGAAAAAGATATGAGAAATTGTTTATGGCATATTCTAGCCGTTATTACCAATCCACATCCCTTCTACCATTCACTGTTGCAAAATATATCATGATGTTTCAACACTATGGTTAAATTCTGAATAGTTTTTGGCAAAAAACGCGTGGCTGGTGTTCGGGTCATGGTTTGGGTCCATCAACGCGGTCTGGACTCGCCACTAAAAACAGGAAATGAGCAGCTTTCCCCATGTGAACCCTCCATGAGAAAAGCCTCCTTTGCTCAAGACCATTAAGTCCATCTCTTGCTACGATGCCACCCACAAACGCTCTTTACCCATCTCCGGTAGCTGGGATTGACCTGCTGTGCCCCTCGCCATAGTCTGCATTTCGTGCAACTCGTCCAGTTCCACTCTTGACCACAATTTTCTTGCCATAGCACAAGTAGACGTCATCTGATTCCTTTTCCTTCCTGTGATCACAAGTACCACAACCGCATGAGTGCATCATGCTGTTGACTATTCCTGTTTGAAAAGACGGTATTTTCAACATCAGTGGTTGTCCCTGGAGTGTACCTCAGTGCAATCAAGAGTAATCACTTTTAGAAATAAAATAACCATTAGTTGCGGTGCTTTTCTGCACAAGTGATATTTTTCTCTTCACCGACAACAACAGAGGTTCTATGTCCTTTGTGATTGCAGCATGAGCCATCAAATCTCATGGCCTCCTTGAGAGTGCATCCATTTGATGCTCCAGGAAATAATGAAATATACCTGCTGGCATTCTTTCATGTGCCGGCCCAGTCTTGATGTTTTCAACAGCGAGGGATGAGGGTAATGCACTCCAGCGTTGGCAGTCACGCTACAATAAACCACAATGTGTGACAACAGCAGCAGCACAATTGATACTGATAGTGCAATGACATTTCTTGGCAGGCCAATAAAAGGAAGTGTCCTGTCCGGCATCTCGAGCGCCGCTCATCCCACAGTCAGGCACCGTGATCCCACAGGCGGCGCGGCCTGGGAATCCAGGCTGGCGTGTTATTTCAGAACGTTCTTATCGGGATTTGTGCGCTGGGGCTTCTCCGGAAAATTGAAGTGCACATCTGTGTGCTTGCGTGTGAAGGACCGGCAGCCGCACAGCATGGAGGACGTGCAACTTTATGACGCCCGTGTGGCACTGGAAATACTTCACAGCTAACTACTGGTGGTTTCCACTGCATGGTTCCGGCTCGGCTCTACTCTACCCGCCTTTGGTATTGGGTACTTTTCTGGGCCAACAAGCAGTTCAGTTTGGTTCGGTATATGTTGGAACGGTAAACCCTGGATCCAGTTTGCGTTGCCACTGGAGACTGCACCGTACGTGGTAGGCGGTCAACCAGACCCAGGTGTTCAAGGTTGTGCTGTCCAAGGTTTCTTCCCATTAAAAGGGAAGTTTTTCCTTGCCACCATCACCGAGTGCTTGCTCATGGGGGAGTTGTCAGGTCTCTGTGAATTAAAGAGTACGTTCTTGGTCTGTTTTACTTGAAAAGTGTCATGAGATAACTATTGTTGTGTTGGCACTATAAATAAAACTGACTCTGGTTGATTCTGGATGGTCATCATGTCCAACCACTTCCGTGTCTTTCTGTCCACGCCACTCTGGCTGCTGTGGTCTTCGACACAATGATAATTAATGTGGAGCTTTTTGCTTTTGGGTCTTCACTGCTCGGCTGTTGGCTGGAAGCCCTCCACAGTCTCTCTGAGAGGCGAGATGGAAAACCATCTTGTTTCTCACTGCCCCGTTCAGCTCCCGCTGTATTTTGGAGGGATGTCTGGAATCTCCCCTCATGAAATTGATGATATATTTAAACATGGCTCGTTTGTGATTGTGATTTATTCCCACTGTTGTGTCTCCATCTGTGTGACAAATCAGTGTGTATAGCTCCACCTTTTAGGTAGATGATCAGTGTGCTAGGTACAACAAAAGAGGGGCTATCGAAATCAGGATAGTACAGTACGTTTTTTTTGGTATCATCTAAAACGTTTGCCAGTGGAGATGCTGAAAAATGTGTACCGCACCGAACTGAAGTGCTTGGTAGAAACGGGGCTTTACTGCTCGTCATAACGAAGCTACGCGAACCTGCTGTGACGCCATCTTCAACACAACATAGAAATGCACAGAGCGAAACAATAGGAGGAAGAGAGAAACAAAAAAGTAAAGAATTAAAGCTGCGGCCATTACAATACCTTGATTGTTGAAAAAATGGCAGGCACAGGGTATTCCGGGCATGACGTTGTGACATTTCTCTCTGACCAATCACCTTTTAGTACCTCATAGTACCTTATCGGCTTTTTTGGAACCCCAGGAGAGCAGGTACTAAAGAAGCGATACCAGAGTAGGGTGGAGCCGGTACCATGTTGTGGAAAAGCGCCATATGTTTTTCCTGCAAATCCAAATCTGGTTCAAGCGACAAGTCCTGTGTTTTTTATGGCGAAGCACCCGATGATCGATTCTGGCCACTGTCGACATGTTTAATAATCCTCCTCCTCCATACTCAAGGCCTTACGTGTCCAAGCAGACTTGGGCGGGAATCAAAGAGGGAATCCAGCCTCTGCAACCATTTGAGCAGGTTCTGTAATACGTGGAGCAGAGGAGAGGTGGTGTCGAGTGGGAATAGTCGGCTCGCTGCCTGGAAGAGAACAAAAGGCGAATCCTACCTCGGGTCTCATTCTCGCACATGAGATATGAGACGGCGTGCTGGCTTCCCTCCTGCCCACCTGTGTTTCTCTGGGGTCGTGCCACTGTGACAGCGAGTGACGGAGGCTAATTGTGTTGGATGGAGACAGACAGTCGATATTCATGGCCCACCATTTGTCTTCCTTGTCGACACATTTGTCTTATTATTTAGTGTAGTTGGATCAGGCGCGGCATTGAACCCGCACCCGAGTCATCCCTTGATTGAGGTCTGCCTTTTTTATTATTATCATTTTTTTCTCCTCACCTACGTCGAAACAGCCGAAACGCTGCTTTCCTGCAGAATGTTACTCAGTTTTTCATCATTTTCTCATAATCTTTCTTTCTCTCCGAGGGATTATCCCTGAACCGTGAGCTCGTGTTCCATCCTAACTGTGTCAAACTCTTAAGATATGCAGTAAACAAGGCTTGCATCGGCAATCAGACGCGAGACTGTGGCATATGTGCTGTGCTCGGGACACACATGCACGTTCCTCTGTGGAGACGCTAACCTTTAAAATGTTAATTGTTGTGCTCCGTGTTTAATCATGGGAGAGAGCCCACCACCTAAATATAGCTGCGCTTCCTGACCGTGCAAATAGAACAAGGTTGATTTATATTGCATAGGGATGACATTAAAGACAGCTTCCCCGCAGGATTCTAACACGTCGCGTACACCTTTCCAAAACAAAGATGCTCAGGGTGGAACATGCAAACATGAAATAAATTCAATCAAACTTAGAAGGTCCTTTGTTTGTCCTTTCATCCGCCCACCCCCGCTCGCGCCCCCCCGCGATTTCACGCGTCTCTACACCTCCACCTCAATCACTCACGTCCATCTTGCTCAAAAAACCTGCATCTGCCATCCTCACCCGCCCTCAGCCCCCGCCAACCCTTTTCCTCTCTCCACCTCTCCGCACCTTCTCTCCCCGCAGTTGATTTATTATGCCTGTTACTCGGTGAAGGCATCATAGCGTCACCGAAAGCGGCACGCTGTTTGCGAGGCGCCGGCGGCTCCTTTGTCTGCGAGGCATGCTGCTACCAGCGGGCCTCTTGGATGCTTGTTGCCATTTCCACTCTCAAATTTGATTGCAGCAGAGAAATGGAGGCCATATCATACCACACCCGACGCGGGGGCAGAAATGAGCGCTTCCTCTCCGCTATTCACAGCCTGCTCATCACCCCCTTTAAACTCCAGTCTGGGGGTAATATGGGATGGAATTTGTCTTTGTGTCCGGGTCACGCTGCGAGCGGTTAGAGTCAATGATGCCGGTTTCCCGGTGTGCCAGATTTCGCTATTTATTTCTTAAAAGTGCACAGCTGCCAGAGTGTGCGCCACTTAAACACCGCTGATGTCGGATGAATTGGCATTGTTTGTTTTTTTTTCTGTTTCTGTTTAATTTGGATGCAAAAAAATAAATAAAATCATTGTGAAATTGGAAATAAATGGGTCAGTTGCCACCATTTTCAAGATGAAGGAGCAGATATTCAAAAGAGAAAAAATTAAACTCAAATCAGTTTTATGGTAATTGCCTCAAAAAGGGACTTTAAATGTAGCTGTGCCTCCCATTCTTATCCTTCCTTTGTTGGCAAAGCCACAGATAAACAATATCTTCTCGCTAAATTCAAAGCGATAGACAGAGACTATTGTATTTTGCAATTTTGTCACCTCACAAAATCACCATCTAATCAAGGTTTTATTCACAATTACAAGTTATGATGTATTTTATAATTTTAAATGTCATAATGTTTCCTATATAATCTACATCATAACGAATCAATTGCAAGATCATTACTTAGTTAAATCTATTTTCCGCTCGTCAAACTGGCCTTAGTGCCTTTCTTGGCTTCATCTTTTCATCATGCTCGATTAAAACGAAAAGCGAAGGACTGATGATTGACTTTTGAACCTTGCGGAAAATAACTAGTCCTCCCTCATCGGGAGAACATAATAGCGTCATAGGAGAGACAAGGCTCGGAATTATGCATCATTACAGTAATATGACACCCAGAGGATCAACATAATTAAATGGATTAGGCTCTTCTTCATTATAGAGATCTGCAGAGTTGTTGTTTTCTTGGCTCAGACTTCAGGATAAAGAGGAGCCGCAACACACTGACCCCATCTGAGGAACAGCTTGTTTGTTCTAATTAGAGACACTGAGGGCAGCGTCAGAAGCAAAAAAAAAAAGCGGAAACCTTCAGCCACGACCAGTCGGGTTTGAAAATATACTAATTCCTAGCTCATGAGGGCAAGCTAACCTGCCAAATGTAATGTGAGGTTGTGTTTTATTAGTACAAGGGAGCAAATCCTCATGGACTTTCAGCTGGCTTCTAGTGATGGGTGACCAATTAATGTAGAGGCTGCGGGCAAATATGCTGTCAGCGCAGCTGTTTGTTGTGGAGTTTGTTACTGCAAGAACTGGTTGACCTCTAGGAAATTAATTCATTAGTGTCAACAACCAAATTCATATAGTGCACTAAAACACTTGCGGCCAAAATCAATGACGCAGATAAATTAGAATCAACTTTGAAAAGAGCAAAAGGCTTTTTATAAATCATACGGCCGTGTAATTTACTTCAAAACACAAAACGGACAAGCTGACTTGCAGTGGTATTTCCGCCGCGTGGTGCCTTTCTGCATATTCATTACGAGATTACTGCAGTTTTGTATGTGCTAGGTCAAATTCACACACCCCTTCTTCTCCCTGCAGGTGCTGTTTTCCCTTCGGGAGCAGAAAACAGGGCTGTTAATTAACTCGCCGCCAATTCCTCACTTGTTGTTGTGCTCTGCCAACACTTCCTTTGCAGGAGTCGTCTAAATGGTCTTGGGAAATCGCAAGTTCACACTTTCACGCGCGCGTGCGAGCAGTTGTGCGCTCGCGCGAGAAGCTAAACATCACCTCCTCTGCAACATATTTGCACAGGCTTCGAGAATAATGTTTGCTCACCTTTAACTGAGGAAAAGCTCGGTATTGATTTTGGGATGCCACTGCTGGGATCCCATTGGAAATGTGCCCTCAATTCATGTTTGAGAATCAGGGTTGGGAATGCAAATCACAGACATGGTTTCCTTTGAAACTGATATTTTCGCTCTATATATTAGACTTAAATAAACAAAATATAACTGTGCATCTTTAGACAGTGGCTTCTGTGGGTGTGGCAGCTCCGGTAACGTTCTCTCTAAAGGGTCCGTTCGTATCTGCTATACCCGCAATTCGAAGTTTTTAAAAATTCACATTCCATATGTCATTCATGTCGAATATTTATTTTTTAGCTTGATTGATTTGGTTGTTTGTCGTCTTCAAGAGGAATTTACTCAAAGATGACTTACAGTTTTTAGAATAAAAATCATCAAAGTGGGCAAATGTGTCCTCAGTATTGCAAAAGCAAATTTGTTCATTCTGTCAATCATCTTGATCATAATAGTAAGATGTAATTAATTTCACTGCTACTAATTTGCATTTTTTTGCAGTTTGGGATACTGTAACCCATCACTTGTTTGGAATAATTAATTGATTGCTTAATTGTCAAGTTAATCAATTGCTACTAATTTGCATATTTTCTTTTTGCAATTTGGAATCATGTAACATATCTATTGTTTGGAATAATTTAATTGATTGGTAAATTAACCAGCTAATCAATTGCTACTAACTTGCATATTCTCTTTTTGCAGTTGCAGATAGTGTAACATATCACTTGTTTGGACTTTAATTGACTGTTTAATTTAGCAAATGATCAATTGCTACTCATTTACACTTGGCTTTTTGTATTTGGAGTGTAACATATCTATTGTTTGGAATAATTTGATTGATTAGTCAATTAGTCAGTTAATCAATTGCTATTAATTTGCATGATGCATTCTGGGAATTTAGTGTTCCTTGACCTTGTTCGTTCCATCGTATTCCATCTGTTTTAATTACGATAACATTTAAAGAAAAACCCAAAGGATTTATAAAGTCAATTGACAAATTGTGTTGTGGATGAACTTTTATTAAAGTGCATTATAACTTTCTTTACCCATACGGCAGCATTTTAATGGACAAGTACAGGAGAACGCAACGTTACATATCAAGAGTGATAAAACTTGCACACTTCAACAAAAGAAGAATTAAAGACATTTTTAAATTTAGGATATCGGGACTTCAGTGTCGTTCTGGCCGAGTAACTCAATGATCACCTTCCTCGCCTTTGTTGACACAGACATTTTCTTCTTCTATTTTTGAAAACAAACAAACAAAAAAAAAACAAAAAAACAAACAAACTCGTGGGCATCTTACCCACAAAATGTATCCTCTTATTTATCTCCTCAGTTTTGGAATACAATGCTCAGACTATGGATCATGGAAGACTTCTATTCAGGTTTTGGAATACAATGGAATTGTTTGGAATTCTGACCTTGGAAGCGTTTAATTTAGTTGTAATACTTAAAATGCTGATCTTGGAAGATATGTTGATTTCTATTCCATTGTTGGAATGTAGTGCTTTGAATTCCAATCTTGGAAGAATTCATGATTTCTATTCAGGATTTGTAATGTACAATTTAGCATGTTAAACTTGAAAGGATTATTCGTTTGATATGTATCCCTGTTATTACAGTTGCTAATTATACCACAAACATTGGAAGGATTCGAAATTTAGACCTTTGAAATCACATCTTACCTTTATAACCTTCTATTCAATATAACTTCAATACTACTACTAAAAATGAACAACATAATTTTCTTATTGGAATGACTGAAGAGCTGGAGGGACTTGATGGAATATTGGATGTAATTCCTTGAATCATTAGACAGAAAAAAAATATTCTCTGCATGTGCACCAATTAAAATATGCAAAATACGTCTAAAACTAAACGGCCGTCAAAAAAAAAAAACTTCATTCTGCACACACTTAAAGACAGAATTAATTTTACAGTGATAAAAAGAAAATTACAATTATACTCTCATCAGTTATTGGTTCACTGTCCTTATGTGTGGACTTGGGTGCCCCAGGATAATCCATCGATTCAAGCCTGAAAAGAAATCCCCTTCAAATACAGAACGTGAACAGAATGCAATCGCTGCCTCTGATTGGCTTATGCTTATGCCAGAGAGAACACCTGAAAGTGATACGCATCACATGTGTGGAGTTACTTCACTTTAGATGAAAAAAAAAAAAAAAAAAAAAAACAGCCGGGGCC
>CAAKHG010034254.1:0-14840 GCA_901007715.1 Dactylopterus volitans
ATTACTCTTTTTTGTTACCGCCTTGTCGTACGGCGTGAAGCCGACGCGAGTGCGCGGCGGGGGCGGGGCGCCGGGGGCGGGGCGTCAGCGGCGCGGTTCGGAATCGTCGTTACGCTCGATAATTCTGAGAGTTCTCTGGAAGGACCCGCGGACCTGAAGGGGGAAACTCGCAGGCCGTGAGGAACAACGGTGTGGGCGGACGACTGTGGAGTAGGGTCGCGACCAGGACCCGGTTCGGAAAAAGAACCAGGTCCAAACTTCCGGTTCCTGACCCGGATCCATCATATTTGGACAAACGGCTCCCGTAAACGGTTCTTAGATTGGCAGCTGCGATTTCCTGTTTCATTCGTACGTGCACTGAAGCGACCGCGATTACATCACGTACATCTGCACGTGTGTGTGTGTGCGAGTCTGGTGGCTCCGCCCACCGACCGCGGTATCTCGGCAAGCGTCGGGCGAGCGGGACCTGCGAGACGATGAGCGACAAGAGATCCAAAGCGTGGTTGTGCTTCGAGAAATTAAAAGAACACGATGCAGAGTGTGTGAAACGCGACTCAGCGATTACTTGCGGTGGTGGTGGCACCGCTGCCATGACGACACGTCTCCTGAAACACAACATTCATCTGGAGAAACGCACCGCGTTCAACTACTAGCCAAGAAACCTGGAGCCATGCCCCCCCAGGCCCCCTCGCCCCCACAGCCGCAGGCAGCGCAGGGTGAGGCAGCCCCATCAGAGCCTGCTGCTGCTGCTCTTCCAGGCTCGCAACGTTCAAAAAAAAATACTCAGTTTCTGTAACTTTAGCCGCTATTTTGTGGTCGGCTACAACTGCGGTGCATCGTTATGCTAATGCTAACAGGAGTCCAGCTTGCTAATGTAAACGACGCCATGTGAAATGTGTCAAAATGTGAGTTTCGTTGCAGGTTAACTGCCGTCTATTTAAGACGTTTCCCTGCCTTTACAGCGTCACGTTACTGTTATTGTTACTTAATGAAACTGACTGTAAGCCGGTCGTTCATGAATATAAAGTAATGTGACGAATCGCGCCGCGTTTTCTCATCTAAACAGGCGAGACGAGCCTGAAAGTAACTCCTTTCACGCTGGCAAAAGCTGGGAGGACGACCTAAGTGACAGTTACAAGCAATTTTTTTTGTATTTGTATGATTGCGTTTGTGTTGATTATGTACTTATATAATAAGTATAATGAATATAAAATGGCAATCGGTTTAAGAATCGGTGAGGAATCGAACCGAAAAGAGGGAATCGGAAAGGAATCGGAATCGTTAAAAGCCAAACGAGTCTCAACCCTACTATGATAAAAGCACGCCGTGTTTCCAGATGCAGACGCGAGCCGATGCACGAATCACACGCGCAGACGTCTGCCCCCCCCCATACACACTCCGCTAGCCCAGCGCGGCTTCATGACGCCGCCATCAAAGCCGCCTCAAAGCCGCCACGTGCGGCAGAAACAAAAACAAAAAAAGAAAAGAAATATTTGGAAAAAGACGAAAGTTTTAGAAAGAGAATTCCCCACTCCCGAAAAAAAACGGTTTCGGGGATGCTGAGAAGCGCCGCCGTTTGAGAGCAAGTGAGGTTCACATTTATGGAAGTTTCCAGGTCCCCGATGGAGCTGTGACGCCGTCATAAAAACCATGACAGCAAAGCAAATATACCCGAAAGATGATGTCAAACAGTCTAACGGTGATTTTCCACCGCACACTATCAGCTCTACTCTGCTTTACTCTCCTCTGGTGGCTGGTTTAAAATTTAAAAAAAATACCAGGTAACACTTTTTTAGCAGCTGCTCTCCATGGGGTTTCGAAACGGGGTCAAGCAGGTGCAATGAGGTACTTAAAGGGCACCGCAAAGCCCACAATCGGTCAGAGAATCGCCACGGTGTCGCCGCGCCAGCGCCCTGAGCCTGCAGGCCAGCGCCCTGAGCCTGCAGGCCAGCATCGTTAAACGACCGAGCCATATTGTAGCGGCCGCGGGTTTCTTTCTTTCTTTCGACCGGAGAGATCCCGCCGCGGCCGCTCGAGGTCGCCGCCGTCCAAAATATCGTCCTCTCGTCTTCACGCTTCTCTCTGTGCATGTCGCGTTGGGGACGGGTGGTCGCCGTGACGACCAGTCACACCCAGGCGGCACCATGTTCTCCTGACACCAGGGGCGGGTAGAGTAGAGCCGAGCTGGTGCCATGCGGTGGAAAAGCACCGTTAAGCGAAGCCTGAGCTGCTCACCAGTTCATTCATTTCAATAGCTAAAACATTATTTAAAGAAAAATCGATATTTTACTATTAATAAACACATATTTCCCGGAAAAAAAGCTGGAGCCATGTTTGATATTTGAAGGCTTGGAGAGGCAGCGAAGCAGAAGGAGCTGACGTCACTGAATTCGTAGCGTGCGTGTGTGTGTGTGTGCGTGTGTGTGTGTCTGGGGCTCATTAAACACGCATTAAACTGCTTCATCTCCCTCACAGCATCAGGCGTGTGTGTGTGTGTGTGTGTGTGTGTGTGTGTGTGTGTGTGTGTGTGTGTACCGCGCCGCGTTCTCGAAGGATCATCCGACCTGTCAACAACGCAGAGCCGGTTTGACGCTCGCAACTCGTGTGCGACATAAAACTGTCGCTCGCGTCTCGACATTCGCTTCCTCGAGCGCCCCCAACAGTAAATAACATTCACGACTTACTAATTTCGCTGACGTCAATCACGCTCACCAGTTTTTTTTTCTTTTTTTTCTTCTTTTTTTCCGAGGGGGTTGTATTTCCACCCGAGAAGCAGCCGGTGGCTAGCGTTAGCTTACCGCCGCTAATGAGGCGTTCACTGACCTGCAAGCCGCCGGGGCGACAGCGGAGCCGTCGCGTCGGGGAGGACAGCGCGGGCTTGTTGTCGAGCGAGCTTTAATCTGCTGAATGTGCGAGCGGGAGCTGGGAGTTGGCGCTAATCTGCCGGGACCGGGGACGTAACGTGGGTCAGAACGTGACTCGGCCTCTCGGGTGGGTTCATCCGAAACGCGGCGCGCGCTCGCGCTACCCGCCGCCGCCGCCGCCGGCTCCCCTCCGCTTAGTTAAACCCCTCCGCCCCCCTCTTCCTTTCGGACAAGACCTCAGATGCACCGCGTAGTCTCCAACGCGCTCCGGGTTTGTATCGCCATTATTACCACAACGCCGGCGCGCTCCTCAGATCCGGTCCGGCCGCGGACTCCCGCTCGCCGCTGACGTTCAAACGCGCCGTTGAGCGCACCGCTCGGGCTGGCGACCAGGCGGGGGCCAAGGGACTTGTAGTTCAATCGGACTACAACGGTGCGTTCAGGTGCCTCTCTCTCTACTCCTTCTGTTGGGTTTTACGAGCGGTCGGAAAACGACCCGACACATTGCCGCCACCTACCGGCATGGAGGCGGAATTACAAGTACGGCACGTACTTGTCAGCCATAACATTATGACCACTGCATGTTCAGCATAGAATATAATACAACAGCCCTGCAATCCATTCTCCCTTCAGGAGTTTTAAGTTGGATTTTTATCGAATTTATTGAATTATTTTTTATTTAATTTATGTTGAAATTTACTGAATGTGTGTAAGAGAGGTGTTGACATATTTGAATGATTGTTATTTTTTTTTGTAATTTTTGATGCTGTCGAACTGTATTGGGTTATGTTGAGAAGCGTCCCTAATATTCAGGTCATCCGACTCATATGCATTAGGGTGACCAAAATATTAGGCACACCTCCTCCAGGAGTTCCAGCTCAACAGCATTGCAAATTAATGCATTTGGGTAACGATATATATATATATTTTTTAAAGTGTGTGTATATATATATATATATATATATATATATATATATATATATATATATATATATCCAGGATTCTCTAGGAAATTCTTGACCCAGAACAAGATACTCGCCCTCATATCTCAAAATGCGCTTCCATCTCAGCCGAGTGAGCAGAAGATCTTCAGTGACCTCGCTCTAATCTACTAGCTGGCTCACATTCTGCAATGGTTCATCTCCTCGTCCTTTGGGTGTCTTCATTTCAGGCTGCAGATCTTGTTGAAGTCCTCTCAGGATGTCTAGCAGCTCGCTTTCTTCGCTGTAAAAAGCTCCCCTTCATCGTCAGTGTGATGAAGTCGCACCATCATCCAGGAACGCAGGAGAACCACCTTATATTTGCTAATTTTGGCCATCACATCACTTAGCTCTGTCCACCCGTTTTGGCGTGTTTCATGGACTCCCCCACCCCATCACGCACCTTATGTGACAGTCACTCTAGGGTGAGTTATCCAGGGGCCGTTGGAGAACCATCTGAGCATAATGCCCTTGTCATCCTTAGTCCTGGAGAAGATAAGGATGTTGTCCAGGTAGAGGAACACGTGCTTGTTATTAAGCATGTCCCGGAGCAAGCCACTGACCAAGGCTTAGAAGACGGCCGGAGCACTGGCGCAGCTAATAGCATCACTAAGGACTCGTGATGTCCAGCAGGGCTGATGGAAGCCTCCCAATCTTCTCCCTGACGGACACGCACCGGGTGTTAGGCCTTACCAAAGTTAGCTTGGTGAAGATCGTTGCGCCTCCCCTGAACTTCAGGAGAGCCCGGCGAGGCCGTGAGGCCCATCGGGATGCATCGGTGGGGCGTGACGCAAAAAATGTTGGACGTGATCGTGATGACAATGACGTCAAACTTATGAATGATAAACTGCTAAACAGCTGGTGTGTCCTCTCACCAGGGGAAGCTGGACAGGAGAGCTCCTCTGGCATCACCACTGTGCTTCTTTACTGTCTTTAATTCTTGTAAAGCACATAAATGTATTATTATTTTATTATTATTATTATTATTATATTTACTATTATCATCACCACCACCACCACCCATCTAAGAACTAGGTGTTCATGCAGTCTCCCCCCAACTTGAGACTTTATCGCCACCTTCTGGTATGAAGTGTGACTCAGGATTTTTAAGACAAAAATGAATCATTCAAAAGCGAGTTTCTTTAAGATATGGAAGCATGCGCGGAGGTCACTCCCCGGCCTCTAAGCCTCATTTTTTCCTCGCTGGAGTCGTGGATCCGTTTGACGGTGTTAAGCTTTTTGTTAAGATGTAACGAGTCTGGTGAAGCCGCTCCGTCCGTCCCCCATTCGCTTCCAACTAAACCACCCTAATTACTACTATTTCTATTTTCTGAACGTAAAGTATATCCCATGTAAAGTCTTGCATCAAAACACAGTTGTAAAGATGTGTTCCACTCTTTCTCAAACTAGATGATACAGATTACACACTGCGCGTAACATTACGCGTGTCCACCATAGAGTATAATACAGCAGCCCGGCAATCAGTTCTCCCTTCAGGAGGAGTTTTATGTTGATTTTTGATTGAATGTGTGTGAGAGAGGTGTTGATATGTTTGAATGATTGTTATTGGGACTGTAATTCGTGATGCTGTTGAACTTTACTGGTTACGCTGAGAGGCGTCCCTAATATTTTGGTCATATGCGTTACAGTGACCAAAAGTCCTATAACCCAGGAGAGGACTCGGCGTAACAGCGTCGACGGCTTAACAGAAATTTAAGAGATTTTTTTTTTTTTTTTCGTTTTTGATCTACGACAGTGGTTGCTAACGGGCTAAATTAAACTGAGTTACATTGTTTTTTTTAGGCGGTTTGAGGGCACGCGGAGGAGTTTAAAGGTCATAAAAGTCATGGTCATGGCAAATGAAACTGATAATTACAGACAGAGAAATAGAGGCAGATATAAACAAAAAGCGGAATAGGTTGAAGCCAAAAATATGCAAATCAAATGACATCAAATTCAACACGTAGTTTTGACAGCTTCAGGGTTGGTGCAGAGTTTCAGAATTTCCGGGTGCGATTTTAAACGAGGGGACCATGAGGACGCACGCTCACTGACGAAAATCTCACTTGGAAATATCATATTGCACTTACTGCTAACAAAACGGCAAAAAAATTATCGGAGTTATCGGAAGCACACGGCAACCGTTGTCAGGAAAAATCCTCGTCAGTCTTTATCATACCATCATCTATCCTCACATCTCATATGTCTGCATGGGCAAAGTGCTTCAAAGAGCCTCCTGGATTCAATTTTCATCTCAAGGAGACGTTTCATCAACACTCTCCGATGGACTTTCTAGCTCCACCCCGCTCTTCCAATCCCCATGTATCCCCCCCGCCCCCGTTTTTCCACGTAAACTTCCCTCGGATTTGTGTTTCTTGTTTGTCAGTCCGTCCACAAGCTACTTCCAAACTGCTTTCACTAGATATTTCAGTTCAATTCCCCAAACGCGTCATTCCAACACACAGCCGGCAAAACAATATTCCCATTTCTTGGCTCCCAGTTAGCGTTAGCTTCACTTTAGAAACCGCACGTGTGTAAATCCTGTTTTTTTTTGTTTTTTTTTAACTGGATCGACTGAGCTTTGCGAGTTCATAACCCACCCACTGCCACAACGTTTGATTTTGGTTTTGTTGAGTTTGTTTGTGCCGTTTTTGGGGGTGTGTGGGGGGGGGCGGCAACACGACCAGCTCCTGGGGGGCACGTTTTGGATCTTCTTTTATTTTTTTTCTGTACTTCTAATCGATCTGTCCAGTCTTGTGTTTTTGCTCACGTCCAAAATAAATAAACAAAACAAGTCCGTGTTCAAAGGTCATCATAAAAGCTTTATTGTGTGGACTTTGCGTTGTGCTATAATCCAATGGGAGAAATCCCACTGGTGTGTGTGTGGACAGCACTAACTTCCGGGTTGGCCTACAAGAAAAAAAAAATGCGTCATCTCTGCAACACCGCTGGTTATTATCGGATCCGTCTCTCTAAAAATAAATAAATAAATAAAACATCGGGTCTCTCTTGGCCAGCGAACTTCTCTCACGGGCCCTGACCGTGAGCCGCGCTGCCTGGCAGGCGCCGCTCGGGGCGAAGCGCTGCGACGGCGGCGGCGGCGGCGGCAGCGGCGGCGGCGGCGGCGTCGCGCTGACGCTCCGGAGCCGCCGCGGAAACGAAACTTAAGCCGAGGACCGCGAAGCGAAACCCGGCCGGCGGCTTCCGCTTCCGCCTCCTGCTGCCAGCGCCCCGTGCGCGAAGTGGACCCTAACCCGTGAAACTCGGGCGCCTCGCGACGAACCACCACTGGCTCCCTGGCTCAGGTAGGTGGGTCCGGCGCGGCGCCACCGCGGCCCCGAGGTAAGCACCCCGCCGGCCGGGGGTTGGAGTCCGTAACGGGGGGCGGCGGTGGGCGAAGGAATGTTCGAAACCGGGGGTGGGAGGCTCCTCCGTGGGGGTCCGCCCACCTCTGCCCCCCCCACCCCGCTCATCCTTATGTCCCCCCTCTGTCCTCAGTGGACCAGCATGGACCCCGGAGGACGGAGGCGCGAGGAGGAGACCAGCGAGGCTGTGGCGTACGTCCGGTAAGGGTCCGGTACGGTGCGGGTCCGGTCCGGTGCGGGTCCGCTCGCGTCCGCGGGGGCGCCCGAAGCGGCGACGCACCCCCCGGCTAACACCCGTCTGCTCTGTGTGTCGCAGGTCGTCGCTGGTTCACCCGCAGCCCGAGCGCTACCAGGTACCTCCCGCCTGTCTGTCTCTCTCTCTCTGCCTGCCTGTCTGTCTGTCTCCGCCTCGAGCTCACTCTAATTAGCGCCGCGTGACGACGCTCCCGGGTCGGTACCGGCTCGGGTCCTCTGCGGTCCCGACTCGACGCCGCGGACCGTAGAAGATGGACGCAGCCCGCGTGACGTCACCCACCGGACCGCGCACGACCACCCACCGGGCCGTCCCCTCCCCTGCGGGCCGCCCCCCGGCGCCTCAGGTCCGGGCTCGGGAAGTTCTCCACAGGTCCGCGCTGCGGAGGTCCGGGAGTCCTCAGGAACGGGTTCTCTTGCAATTAGAACATTGGCGTTCTGCTGCCAAGCGCCGCCGCCTATAGTGTATCATATAAAAAAACAAAAAACAAAAAAACAGTACTCATTTTTCAAATATATTTTCATCATTAATATATGACGCATTAGCATCACTCTATACGCTAATGTGGCTGAAGTTCGCACACACGTGCCAGGAGACTGACTTATTTTAAGTCACTTTTGAGTGCTAGAACATGGACGCGCTCAGCGTCTAATTATTAAATGTTAATGTTAAATAGAATTTCATCGACGGATGACGCAGAGATAATTTGGAAACATTGAAAGTCAGTCAGTCATAAACACATGACAGCAGAATAGAGTCATATATGTATGTATAGTATTTAGAAAGTGTGATAGTATATGCAGCAACAAGAGTAGTAGTAGTAGTAGTAGTAGAAAAGAAATGCACCAAATACCATTATGGTTTTAATCAAAAAACAATAACCATTATAAGAAGTCAGTAGGAAGAAGTCGGGGACGGCGCAACCCTGCAACGTTGATATCAATCGGAAAAAAAATTAAAGTGGAATATCAGTAACGTGCGATATTTCACTCAGTTAAAAACTTTTACAGTAAAAACAAAATATGGCTTCAAACACCAAATCTGTTGGAAACATGAAGCATCTAATCACAGACTCGTCACAAATATAAACCCAAACCACTTTTTTTTTTTTTTTTAACCTCTAAATAATCCTTCCCCACTCCAAATTATCTTAAAACACACAGAAACCGTTTTAATTATTTTAATTTCAGTTTTCACTTGCGTCTTCTCAGCCCAGACGCCCTCTGGGATACGCGGCTTTGCGAAGTTCACGATAGCAACCATCCGGAAGTTAGAGATGTCATTGACTAATCATTATTTATTATTATCATGATAATACGTTAAAGAGGAAACCTGTCTTTAACCATTAAATCTTCTCGTAGATTGCACAGATTTATATTTACTTTGTAAATAAACTTGTATATGTTTGAATATTTTGTGTACTTATACAGCACTTAGGTTTTCCCCAAGAACTATATTTTAGCAGCCTTGGCGGCAGATAGCAAGTTAAACATGCGAAAACCCACCTGGCCAATAAAACCGTTCCTGACTCTGATCTAAAAATCAGAGGCGGTGGGTGAGGACGGTAGATGGGAGAATTAAATATCCCCGGGTTTCCACAAACCCGCCGAGGATGAGGGTGGAGCGGGGCCATTTCAATTTGGAGGCAGATCTCTTGAGCGCGACTGGAAGCGCCAATCAGCCTCAGTCTTGCTAAAGTGCGCAGTTTTTGTGGCGCCTCTCTTCCCCAATGACCCCCCCAGGAGTGACCACAAGGCAGAAACGTGCCCGGGAATCACCGCCCGCTTCTCTTCCCTCCTCCTCAGGAGTACCGCATCCAGCAAGTGTGCGACCGGCTCAACGAAGGCAACGCCATGTTCAGGGACGGCGCCTGGGAGCGGGCGGCCGAGGAGTTCAGCAAGGGGCTGACCGTTTCGCGCTACGCCTCGGCGGAGGGCGTCAGCATTCCCGAAGCGCTGCGGGAGAGCCTGTATGTCAACCGGGCGGCCGCCTACCACAGTATGGTGAGATCCGTAGCTAGCGTGGGCCCCGCTAGCTGCGGGACCGGGTGTGGCGGGAGGGGTGGGGGGTCGTTATCCGTTACAAGATGGCGCCGCTTCAGTGCAACTGGTCGCCGCGGCGGCGCTGCGAAACTGCCGCGACATCGTCACAAGAGCAGCAAGAGCAAGAGGGAAGCGGTTGGCGACCTGGATGGAACGGTGTTCCCGGTTCCTGTTAGCCGGCGGCCGCTACAACAGCTTGGTCGTTTCAGAGTGGCGGCACCGGCTCGTGCTGCTCGGGGTTATTCCGTCGATGAGGCGATGACGAGTCTCTGGGACCAATCGGAGGTCTGCAGCGTCACATTTTAGTACCTCACGGTACCTATTAGCCTTTTTTGGAACCCCAAAGAGAGCAGCTGCTAAAAAACCAGGCACTTTTGGTTTCTACACTGATGGATAGTCGGCGTGTCAGCCGCAGCAGACAATGCTCTGCACACGCTTTTCAGGCCAAAAAAAATGGCAGCTGGTATCAATCGCAGAACAATTCTTCAAAACAATGGGTTCCGTTAAGCGGCTGAGTGAGACTCTGAGAATGAGAGCTATTGATGCTCGCGGTACAGAGGGAGCCCTGTCAGCCGGCCGCCTCCACGGGGTGAAGTGTAATTGAGAACTTAGCTAGCAGGAGCCCTGGAGGTCAAGTCTAAGTGTGGAAGATTAGGAAAACTCTGAGAGAAGTTTCATAGGGTTTCCTCGACGGATGAATCGAAACTCCAGTTTGCAGAAGGCCCTCAGAAATGTGACATTCGTGGAAGAGTCATCGTAAATGAATGTTCTCCGCGTCCGAGCCCAGTAGAATTTATGTTTGGGGGGGAAAAAAAGGATGCAGACGTGAATAAAGGCTCCCTCGTGCTCTGGGCTCACGTTGCAGCCAGTCTCACGGGGAACATCACATGTTGAAAAGTGGGAAAGAAGACGGCCTCCACAACAGCGTCATGATCCCCAACGTACCTGGAAATCCACCGTGGGCGACGTCAAGGAACACGAGCAGAAGGTTCTGGGGAAAAACCTTCAACCTGACTGAAACATCACCGAGCATCTGCGGTTGGATTCAAAAAGAGCTGCGACGTGACGGCAGCATGGAACATTACGGAGCAGGAAGCCTCTCTATGAAACACTGGGAGAAAACTATCAATGAGCTGTAAAAGTAGAAAACTTTTGGCAGCGTATCTGCCAGATGAGGTGTTTCTAAGTACTAGGTAGCGCGTCCAAACCCCGTCACGTGCCACAATGTTTTGGTGTTGCATCTGAAGTACCTCAAGAAGCAGTGGAAATCTCTAAAATATAAATGTTTTTGCAAATGTTGCTGGGCAGTTTTGTTTTTTTTTACAGCGTGAACATGAAGCAAGGTGTTTGACTTGTGCTGGTTAGCAGTTTCTATCGGAGTACCGGAAGTAGTTTGAAGAACAAAAGAGAGGGGAGGAGAAAAGGCAAAATAAAAACCCTTCAAAGTTCCACTCAATCAAAACACAGGGCAGAGGATCACTCGTATACACCGATCTGCCATGACATTGTGGCGACCTGCCTAAAATTGCGTAGGTCCCCCTTGTGTCGCCATCGCGGCCTGGACCCGCGTCATCCCGCTGAAACTCGCGCGAGATCCGCAGGTTGGTGTGGCAACCGGTGGACGCATTTGAAGCACTGCGTGACGGGATCCGTCCGTTAGCTGCCCCTCTTCCATGGCCTGGACGACGCCCTGTCCCAACCAAAAAAAAAAAAAACAAGGGTCGCTATTGCTGTGTATAAATTGGCAACATTAGCAAGAGCGGCGTTCATCGTTGCTTCTGCGTTGTATGCGAAGCCATACAAGAGATGGTGGAGGAGCTCATCTGACTCCCAGATGGGCAACGCAACGAGACACCTTGTGCCACAAGTTTAATCCTCGGTGGACGGCACCCATGCCCCCGTACTCCCTCCACACCGGGATTACGTTAACCGAAAGGGTAGGCCCTCCATCATCCTACGGGCGGCCGTGGACGATCGGTACCAGATCGGGGACATCTGCGTTGGAGCTCCCGGGGTGAAAGTGCGCTACGTCAGACTTCATTCGGATATAGCCGTTTCCATCCCTTTCTTATCAACCAGAAGCCAACCTTAGCGAGCGTATTTTAGTTTGTGCGAATCAGGGGATTTTAGTCCGAATCATGACGTTTCCATCGCAGTTTTCTGATGCGATACTTCTAGACGCGCATCTAAAAAGGCTGATGGAAACGCACATAATGCTTAGGTAGGTGCTACGTGTCAAAGGAACATCCACATGCATGCCAGGGCCCAAGGTTCCCCCAGCAGAACGTTGCCCAAAGCATCACACTGCCTCCGTCGGCTCGCCTTCATCCATCATGGGTGTAATTCTGGTCTGTGTCAGGTGTGCTCCTGCTCGGTTGGAGTGAAAACCTGTAGCCACACCGGCCCGTTCACGGACCAGTTTGATACCCCTGCCATAATGCATCCTGGTTCCATGTGTTCTCCAGCACACACGCCTGATCCAAAACCTGATCCATCAGACCAGGCCACCTTCTTCTGTTGCTCCGTGGTCCAGTTCTGGTGCTCCCGTGTCCATTGTTGGTGCTTCCAGCAGTGGGCAGGGGTCAGCATGGGCACCCTGACTGGTCCCACACACGCAACAAACCATCATGACTGTGTGTTCTGACTCCTTTCTATCAGAACCAGCAGCAACTGTTTCAGCAGTCTGAGCTCCAGTAGCTGGTTCTGTTGGATCGGACCACACGGACCGGCCTTCACTCCCCACCTGCATCAGTGAGCCTTGGCCTCCATGACCCTGTCACCGGTTCATTGTTTCTCCTTCCTTGGACCACTTTTTGGAACACCCAACAAGAGCTGCAGATGTTCTGACCCAGTTGCCCAACCATCACAATTTGGCCCTTGTCCAAGATGCTAAAATCCTTACGTTTGGCCATTTTTCCTGCTTTTTCTGACACATCAACTTTGGGGACAAAAGGGTCAACTTGCTGCCTGCTATATCTCACCTACCCACAGCTGCCATAGTAACCAAATAACCAGTGTTGTTCACCTGTCAGTGGTCATAATGTTATGGCGGATTGGTGTGAATGTAGATTTTAAGGAATGCCAAGAATAAGCGGGAGATGGGGGATCATTTGCGCTCTTTTAGTCCTGTATTTTTGCCTCTCCCGTTTTCCATCAGGGGGACTATGACCGCGGCGTGAGCGACTGCAACGAAGCCTTGCAAGTGTGCAGGGAGAGCCGCAGGGCTCTGTACAGGAAGGCCCTCTGTCTGAAGGAGCTCAAGATGTTCAAACAGGCCTACCACTGCACGTTGGACTGTTTGAAAATCGATTGTCTGGTAAGCCGGCGCGGTGCGGGGAGGAGCGAGGCAGCGCAGTCTGAAATGTACATGTGCAACTTTGGCTCATATCAACGCTGATATATAAAACCGCTCACTATGCCAAGCCAGTAGAAGCTTGTAGCTTTGGCTTGGATGCTACCTAAACTATTGGACAGGTTGCCATGAACTTCGGCATTCACGTTTGCGTCAGAACGAACTCTCATAACACTCGCGACCCCCTGATCTCTTATGTCATGGCATCGGTAAGCCAAAACTGTATTTTAACGCAATACTTTTGCATGCGACACTTGCACAACTGCCAGTCCCTACAGCCTTTGACTTTAGCAAGCATTAGCATGCTCACACACCCGAGCAAGGACATGGGTAGCAAATTTTTGCATGCTAACACGCTAAGCAAAGCCGTGGGTAGCAAATTTTTGCATGCTAACACGCTAAGCAAAGCCATGGGTAGCACACATTAGCATGCTAATGCACGAAGGAAGGACATGGGAAGCAAATGTTAGCATGCAAACACACTAAGTAAGGATGTAGTAAACAAAAGAATGCTAATACGCCGAGTGAGGACACTGATAGCAAATGCTAGCATGCTAGCACTAACTTAGGACAAAGGTGGCAAATGTTTGTGCTTGGTTTAATAGAACACTGACATAGCAGATATTCATATGCTAACGCTGACCAAGGACATGGGTAACAGATTACAGCATGCTAACAATTTATTTCATACACTAGCCGGATGTCTGTCAGAAAAAAAGTGATAATGGTGTCATGTGAAACTGATCCATTTCAATGGCGTGGCAGCACTTGCACTCGAATGCTTATGTCACATCGCGAAGAGTTCATTGTTGGAGCAAGAAAGCGTCCCACATCCTCACGTAAAACTGTTGTTGATCGAAGCAAATGCTCGGCTGTCGCCAAACTCTTCGCAGGACAAGCAGGTGAACGCGCTGGCGCAGGAGCTCGGCGGCCACGTGCCGCGGAAGGAGCGGAAGCCCTACGTCAGCACCAGGGTTCGTCAAATGATCTTTTTTTTTTTTTTTTTGCTTACTGAGGAGCGCAGACGGGTTTAAGGACACAGATGAACTGTCTTTAGAGCCCGAATGATTAATCGGTTTGGCCTTTTTATTAAACGTTGTTTTAATGGTATCAGCGTAAATGTTTGCTGGGGTGTATTTTCTTTCCCTCCCCCTTTACAGACCATATAATGCTGAGAATGATGCTTGGACTGATTTTGAAATGCTATTGACACTTTATTACTGTGATGATTTTATGTTTCAGAGAGGACGGTTGTAAATTTAGCCCATTTTTTTCCCCCCTCAAGGTTCATTTCTACAATTGGTTGACCACATGTTGAATTATTTCACATGGTGAAGATGATTTTAAACGTTATTAAGCTATTTAAGTTCTTTTTCAGCCTTTGCGGTGCCATATCGGCGTATGTCAGCAGCCATATTGGCAATCGATGATTTTTTTTTTTCTTCCTCCCCCTCTTAAATCGGTCTCAGACATCCTACGCCGATCAGCCTCTGCCTCATGTATCAAAGAGTGCGTTATTGTACGTCAACGGTGCGTTTTGTCTTGTATTTTTAGCAATGAATTCCTCGGAAATCAAGTGACTTCGCAAAGCACGAAGCTGCCCCTGCATATGCAATAAAGAAACATTTCTACCTTCTTATGGCAGATATACAGTCATTGCTCAACATTAGAAACAGATTTAATGCTGACTTTTCATATCTAGAGTGCCGTAAACGACATTTCATAAGGGTAAGAAAGTATTAACGACGACCCTCAGTGTAACCCAGTCCAGTCCAGCAGTGCCACAAATTTAAGGTCCCAATCACAATCGTTAAAATATGTCAACACCTCTCTCTAAAAAAAAAGATAAACCAACATAAAACTTACTTATTGTCGGGCTGTTGCATGATATTCTGTAGTAAACATGTGCTGGGTCTCGTTTTCATCCCAGTAATTTTTCATCCGAGCGCGTCTCTCCGTCTCTTGTCCAGGTGTCTGGGGCCCA
>CAAKHG010034256.1:0-18624 GCA_901007715.1 Dactylopterus volitans
AAATTTAAACAGTTTGTGAAGGGGATTTAAAAAAAAAAAAAAAAAAAGCAACTCCAAACAGCTAATTTAAGTATTCATTTGTGTAATAGATCAATTTGTTTGCCAGTGGAAATATGCTAATATTTCTTTTCAAGCTAGTCAGAGGAGGAGGTGAATTAAACAGATGTTAAAGTAAAACATTAGCGGAACTAAATACTGAAAACAAAGTCATGAGAAATAAGCCAGTGGTGATTTTTCTTCAACAGTCACATCACGCCTACAGCAGTTATATGCGCTTTAATCGCCTCTATTGTGTGTGTGTGTTTTTTTTTTAAATTTCATGTCCATTGGTCATTTTTAATTTAATTGGCATTCCAGTGGTGCGTACACAATAGCAACCCTCACGGCTGCATTTTTGTGTGTGCGTGCGTGCGTGCGTGCGTGTGTGTGTGTGTGTGTGTGTGTGTGTATGTGTGTGTGTGTGCATGCGCTCCTTTAGAACAGCCAGGAGGGAGCTGAATTTCTACCTTACAGTGCAGCGGTTAAACGGAGGTTAACGCGCAACACAAACAAAATTAGGTCACATTAAGTTCACGACTAAGGAAATATCCCTGCCAAATGTTTTCTCCCTTCTTCTAGGCCCCTCGAATGTCATCGGTGTGTGAGGTCTGGATCAAGGTCAAGGCTGACGTAACGAAAAAATACACAATACACTCGGAAGTTGCATTCAAAATTCATGCAACATCTACACTTGCCGCTTCATGCTAAAGGCTCAGTGGTTGTGAATGGGCGGGTACATGGAAGGAGCAGAGCTGCACGTGAGTCATTTTTCATTTTTCATCAGTGTTGTATCTTTGTGAAACATCGACATCATGCAAACTCAATTCACAATTTATGGAATGTGAAGCAGACCCCTGATCTTACTGGCAACTGGTCTCTGTAGCTTTCTAACTCGGTTATTTAGATTATTTGGGGTTGGGTCCAACACCGCTCATCACTTGACACAATGGTAGCATGCACAAACTGCATGTCTCCGCCTATGCATGCAGCGCATTTTTTGGAGTGTTAGTGGCATGGATGCTAAATTTTTCATTTCATTGTAAAAAACAAAAACAAAAAACATTTTCAGGCTCAGAATTTGAACCCTCAAATATTAAGATGGAGGGTCAATATAAAGTGTTATGTGGCATAAATAAGGAATGATTTTAGTATTAACAATCATCATCAGGATCTCCAGGACAACAAATGTCACCAGCACCCCAAAAAAGGCACAATTTTATTGATGATTCAATGACAGGCGCCCTCTAGTGGCCCAAGAAATTACCACCCAACAAAACACATGACGCTGCATTCCATGATAGTCGTTTCCAGCCATGAAAGAAGAACACGTTGCTTTTTTTAAGAATATGACATTTTGTCCCATTACCCTTTGAATGTTGTAACCATGATGATAAAAGTGGCCAAGCTTGAAGGAAATTGTAAGTTTAACCCAAACCAGGATGTTTCCAAAACTTTGGTAAACATGCCGACATGATCTTTTTTACACTGAACCATGAAACATTTTCCAACAGAGACTCGGACATACAGACACCCTCCTTCCAGCGTGCGTGCAAACTTCACAACCTATACATTTTTGCGGTGTCTTGGAAATAATCTTCGATTTTACAATGTTCTTTTCAAAGAATTTTACAGAGGAATCACCCAAGTGTTCTAATAAATAATTGACCGAAAATGTTGAGTTTTCAGTTTCATTCGTGGCGTCCTATTGTGAAATGTGACTGCATGGTTTAATAAAACTTCCGTGCGTCTATTTTCGAGGCTTGCCGAGGAAGCACCGAGGAGAGTCACCGAGTCCACCTCTGGACATCTCAGGTGAACAAGATGTGTTTCGATGTGCTGGAAAAACGCTTGTAATAGTCTGGGTGTGTGAGACAATTGAGGACTGGGACCCGGAGTGCTCCTGAGAAGCGGTCGCCATTATGCTCCATTTTGCGTCAAAATGCATCTGAATGCACCTGAAGCAAAAAAAAAAAAAAAAAAAAAAAACTGCTCCCACTCTGTCATTTTCTCTTTCCATCTGTCAGGCAAGCGGCGGGCAGCATGCAGTTGCCATGGCAACAGAGGCAGATGTTGGTATGATGGGATGTGAACTGTTGACCTCGGCCTTTGGAAAAAAAAAAAGAGAAATGGCGGTAATGGATATGGATTTATAAGTGTACGTGCTGCAGCTATATTGCCTCTAACGCAGCGTGGCACACCATATGCCACTGTCTGCATTTTTTATGATGTGGGTTGACTTACTTGCAGGGGATGATTTAGTTCATTCACGGGCTGTGGCGTTTTCTCAACAGAACACACACACACACACACACACACAAGCTCTACACACGATGACGTACAGGCGTCTTTCATACAAAAAAAAAAACAAAAAAAAAAAACAACAGCAACTGCTTCTCTGGCTCCGACATGAACAGAACAGCCCCAGCTGCTGCGAGTGACTCACGCGTGCAGCTGAAGCAACTCCAGACCCAATTTGACAGGCTACTATGCATATATGCATTAATGGCTTCGAGCGCCACGTGAGTCACGGCGGCGCTCGGGCGACCACGAGGACTCTCCCCCTGCCCGCGCTCCACAAGCTACGGCGTTGCAGGCTGCGGGCTCTGACGCGCTCCGCGCACAGACACACGGACTCGGGCGGCCGCTCTTGACGCAGAGCGTTTAAGGCGCCTGCTCGTGCAGGACACCGACATCGTGTCTATCATGTAACACTTCGTCTCTGGCCTTCTCAAAGTGCTGTAAGGAGGCTGCTGCTGGGGCTGCCTGGAAACCTCCCGCTTCTCTCCCAGAAAAGGCTTCCTCGGTTCATACCCGGCGCCGCAAAAGCCACCAAGTATCGACAATGGCCTGTCTTGAAAGATGGCCCCAGAAAGAATCTGCAATATCAACTTTCCCAGGGTGATCTCCTCTTTGAGTGACCCATAAAAGACAGAACAGATTATTCCCTTCAATGACCTAATGTGCCAATACACAAGTTTTTGCTTACACTTATTTTTTATGTCATAACTAATTCAAAGTCAAGGTTGATTGGCTTACGAATAATGACAACGTCTGCATCCAGAATGGTTCCCTATAAGCCTCGCTTTTAATTTGGAATGCTGTCTGCTTCCAGCCCGCAAGCAAGAGAGCTCCATTTAGCTGTAGGATCATGTAATGCCTCTTCAAATATTAAATTAGGATGGGAATTTTTTTTTTTTTTTTTTTTTTTTGCAAAGCACAGAAACACGCACAGATTTACTATGACATCGCACATTGATTTTTTTGAAGACATGAAAAGTGTCAACACGTTAAATTTGTCATCAGAAAACGCTTGGCCGTATAGTAAAATACGTTCACTGGGTTGCACTCACGTATTCGGAGGTTTGGGTGTTGAGTCGACCCTGCAAAAAGGCATTAAGAGACTTTTTCTGGTCTCTTGTGCCCTACTTAATTCCCCCTCCCACAAGCTGATCTCATTGTCATACACTTCATAGAGAAGCTTTTTGGGCCCCATATGCATATTTCTGGTTATATTTTGTTCTCCATAACGCGACAAATTCTTGTCAGCACTGGCTCTGTGCCTCTGTTTAACTTGAGTGGTTGGAGTTGTTTGTTTTCTTATATCCTTTGGGGAGAAACATTCCACTCAAGGACGTCAGAAAGTAAAAAGCTATTAGAGGATTGCCACCGTAATCATGAGGTCACCCTGCTGAACGCGCCGCGTGAGCTGTTTTTCGCTGCGCTGACAGTGGCCTTGTTCGCGGCATGAAATCGAAATGGGGGCGCAAGTCAAAATGACAAACACAACCGTATCATTTAAAAGTAGGACGTAACTAACTTATTTCCGTGTTTAAAAAAAAGAGAAAAAAAAAACAACACAAATGGACGAGCCGCGTGCGAGAGATGCGTTCAATGTGCAAAAGTTAAAAAAAAATATGGAAAATAACATGAAGAGGGTGGTAAGAATCAGGTATACAACCACAATATACGAATATAAGCTGCTAATGAGGTCAGTGATTTGCTCAGTTTCAATCCTTGGAATGCCATAATGCAAGTCATAAACGCCATAAGAGAAATCTTCTGGTATTTCATTTAGAAGATAAAAATCTGCTGAATTTCTGCTGCGTGAGGTCTGGTGACTGCAGAGGACTGTCGAAGGTGATTATACTCATCCTCATCTCCGAAATGAAGAAAGTGCATGGCGTGTGTGATACAAAAGTCCTGTAAAAAAAACAACCTTTGCATCATACGGCAAAGCCACCCGATCTTGTGATCTGACCCTATTTCTTCCTGTTTCACGAGTCCTAGGGAGGTCACGACGCCTTGGATTTAAAGGGAAAGTTTGCCCGAAAAAAACAATGGAAGCTCACTCATTATCTACTCACCTCTGTGCCGGCGGAGGAGGGGTGAGGCGAGCGTCTGAGCTCACGAAGCACTTTTGGAGCGTTAGAGGTAAACAGTGTCTCAGCCGGCCATATAGGACGACCCTGTGGTGTCATGCAAGTGACCTCAAGCCCAGACATTCAAATGGCGCCATGAAACGGCATCGTCTACACTACGGTGGCCAGTGCTGTGTGTGTGTGTGTGTGTGTGTGTGTGTGCGCGCGCGCGCGTGTGTTCATGAGCCCGACCGTGAACGCGGCTCCAGGCTGCTCTATTGGATTTGGCGTTGGCTGCAGCGCCGTTTGCTCCTGAAACTCCAAAGGTGCTTTGTGAGCTCAGACGCTCTCCTCACTCCCTCAACCCTCTAGGGTAGTAGGTAATTTTTTTTTTTTGGTTGAACTATCCCTTTAACATGTTTGCTCATAACAGGCTGTCCCGAATCTGAAATGTTTGGGCCGTGCCGCTAAAGTACATAGCTGATCATGTCTTACAGAGGGGTCTGTCAGCACTTTTGTTTTCAGCCTGTTTGAAGGTTTTGTTCATGGATCGGGGAATCAACGCTTTTATTAACATTAATACGACAGAATGGGACGCATTTACGTAAGGCTGACTTTCATCGGCAGCTCCTGGTCAAACAAAGCGTGTTGCACATCCCCATCCTTGACAAGTAGTCACAAAGTCCAAATGGGGAGCAAGAACTGCACGGGATTTACTCCCATGAAAAGGGGGATTGAATTTCTTATGATGTGGATTTGTGTTTTTTGGACATCGTTAAGCTACCCTCTTAGTTAGGGTTTAAGGGAAATACATTGTTAGGGTTTAGCAAAAGACCATGGTTGGGGTTAAGCTAGACCTTTTCACAAGATTAGCCACAGAAGGACTTTCTGTCTGGCGTTCTGTAACAATTTCTGGCAGAAATCAGTCAGAGCAAAATTTTCCCATGAGCCTGGATGCAAATAGCACTGTTGGCTATGGGCTACCGGGGTGCTAAAAGGTGACAAAAAAGAAGACCGGGAACATTTAAGTATAAACAAGAGGAGAAGTAAAGCTTCGTTAATAATTCTAAGACATATTTAAAGGAGGTTTGTGTCGAAAATAAGGTGGAGTAACCTCACGCGCAGATTTTGCTGTCGCTGTGTATGTACACTGTGCTGCATGCAGGCCTCACACGTCTGCGTCTAGATGTGCATGCTTGTACGTACTAACTATGCGTGTCTGCATTTACAGTGTGTATGTTCTTCCCTTGACAGCATGCAGATAGCAGACATTGTCTCAAAGACGTGGGCAGGCACAAACACAAACACAGCACACAGTGGCGACTTATACGGGAGAAAGCAGCAGCAGCGCGCCTGAGATCGACCTCATTATACACACGCAATTAATCTTTAATCTGCTCCTCACCTCCATCCAGAGCTGTGACGCTGCCGGCCGATCAAACTTTCATGAGGGTAATCGAGATAAAGCCGAAATGGAATAACTGCTCCCCGCACGGAATCCCAGAGGAAAGGTGAAAGGAAACGTTTTCAAGGTGTTACGAGGTGGCAGATGGCCCCACGCGCGCAGCCCAAACAGCCGCTGGATGCTATCGCGTGTGAGTGTTTTCCAATAGAATATTCTAAGTGGGCCTGAGGGAGGGCTTGCGTATACGTTTCTGTGCACGCTTGTGTGTGTGTGTGTGTGTGTGTGTGTGTGCTTTCTTATTTCCACATGATGTTTTCTGATTGAGTGCATCCGTGGACAGTCAGTGAAAATATTGTAGGGTTTTTTTTTTTTTTTTTACTAGAGATTAAGAACTTGACTTTAAGTAGCGCGTGTGCGCCCGCGAGCGTGCGCGCGTGCCTAATAAGTTTTTGCAGCCTCGTAGCTCCTCGCTTGTCTGTCATATAAGTACATACTTAATCGAGCAGATCCTTTGATGAACTGTATGTGCACTGTATATGAGGCTCAGATAATGTGGATAGTTCATCAAGGGATTTGTTTGATTAAGTGTGTACTTCTGTGTGCGTGCGTGTGTGTGTGTGTGTGCGTGCGTCAGTATGCAGACGGAGAGGAGCAGCGTGGAAAAAATACATGGAAAAAACATCTCGGCATGACGCAAATACACCAAAATAAATGCTGCCCAGGGGTGTATATTCATGCATGTGTGCATCTGTACACCGTATATGCATTAAATAATTAGCAAAACACGGCGTAGAGTGCCTGCTGTGCAGCAAGGACACCGTGTTCGCCACTAGAGGGCGCACATCCCGGGTGAACTTTTGACCTCTGCTGCCGGGCATTCAAACAATATCACATCTGCTACTATGTGACCTAGCTTTGATTAATTAGGCGAACACGATGATACACACTGACTCTATGACCCCGCAAATGAGGGCAGAGCTTGCATCGGACAATTTCCTTCTCTCTCCCCCTATTGGCTGTAGCCATAAAGCCCCTCTTCCTCCTCCCCACCCTGCTCTTTTTTTTTCCCCTGCTGTTCCACAGCCTTCAGGCATCTGCCACCATGAGCTGATCGGACGATGCTCAGCTAGGACCAGAAACGTTCATCATCATCATCCCCTCCTGTTAACATCCTGACCTTCAGCTGAACTCACCTCACAGCGCGAAGGAGGCCACCGCAGACGGAGAAGCGAAATGTCAACGACGGCATGGAAAAATCGCAGGTTCCACATCCCTGCATCCTTTTGAATTAGATGCTGGCTGGACTGCAGTACTTTTCCTGATGATATGGACGGGGCAGAATAATGGGAAAAACCTTTCAGATAATTTCCTCATCATGTAGAAAACTAGATAGAACACACTGGTCCGATATTTGCACCAAGTGTCCAGAGCGGTTTATGCGAGTCAAAGTGCAACTAAATATATTTGTAGGACATTCCAGATGAGAGGTTCCTGCCCTTTGCATGTTGTAAAATATATATTTTATTTATGCTGCAAGATACACAACATATTGCTTTCATTGTCAAAAGGCTCGCTTCAGATATTCCACTGAATAAATAAAATCTCATGTTTTTTTTTTTCTCTTTTTTTTTTTTATTATTTTTTTTACAGGACAGCGAAACCATCATATCTGGCTGATGCGTATCAGTGATGTGTTCAGGGGGCCTTGAAAAAAACGAGGGAATTTCAGCCGTGAAAATTGATTCTCCCCGGCGAAATCATAACTCATTCATAAGCGGGAGGCTTTACAGACAATAGATCATACGCGCTGTGCCTGCTGTTGATATACGGAGTTAAAGTGCGGTTTATGAAAGACTGCACAAGCTGAAAGTTTGCCACCATAAATGTTGAAAATGTTTTATTTTTTTCTCCCAAGGCATCGTTTACACAATCATGCGGCGTTCAGATATTTGGTTAAATCAAATGAGGGAGATTAAAGATAAGAAAGAAAAAAAAAAGATCAATCTTTTGTTTTTTTTTTTAATGTTTATTCTGTTTAGTGTACATTTCACCCTGCTCATTTCGGCTCTTCACTGTGCGCCGGATACAAATACTGTGAGTTTGATTTGCAACACGCTCTGACAGCTGCTCGCACAGGACCCGATCGACCAATCCTCTCAGCCGCTGCCCGCCTCTTGGCCAATAGGGCGACTCTGCACCCTTGGGGGGTGTGTGTCTCATTAGCTAGATTCCAGGACCTGGCTCTGGCCCACTGGATGCACTCAGCTGGAAAGGATGCAGTCCAGAGGGGGATTCATCATCTGGAGCATCGTCTCCTCTTCCCCTCTCCGCCTCCATTCTCTCTTCAGGAAAGGAGCGTGCAGCGGAGTTGATGAAATAATAATAATAATAACAACAATAATAATAATAAAAAATAAAAGTCTAGCTTTTTAATTTTTTTTATTTTTTTTTATTTCGTAATTCAGCCTTTTCATCAGCTCACGCATCAACAATCGATGCTTGCTCCAAGATCAGCTGGCAGGAGCATTCTGTGCTGGCGTGGCCCCTCCAGCCCCTCCGACTATCTGGTGCAAATTAGATGATTCTGCCACGATAAGACAAATTTTCTCCTTTCCGAAACGCAAATCAAGTGAAATTAGAATATGAACCCTTCGCACATCAACAGCCAGTGCTCGTTCCAAGATCGGCTGAAGTCTAAGCATCTGTGCCCGCAGACATCTGGCCACCTCCTCAACCCAGCAGGGATGTTTTGTGCTTTTCTGGCACAAAATGTGCTACAACTATTTTGGGTGAAGAGTCCAGAGGGCCCGTGGGTTTACATAAGTGGCTAGAGCGGGTTATTTCGTTCTGAAAGGCTAATGTTGTCTAAATACACTCGAATGTGGTCGAGGCAAATGTGGAACTCCTCATGGTCCATCAGGTTCAATAGGAATCTTAACCCTTGACTGACTAACGGTGACCTTTGCAGCCACGATCATGCAAATATCTACCTGTCCAGCACAGTGGGTGCCTCCGCCAGCTACCCCCTGATCACCGACCTCCCCCGAAAACAAGGAGGGAACAAACTTATGTATGTTTGAGATTGGAAGAAAATAAATCATGAATAAAAGGTGCCTTTTTATCAGATCGTACCAAAGGTTAAAGTTAAAAATCATGTTTGGTATTTAAGTAGGATACTACAGTAATATACTAGATACTCAAAGACAGGTGCTAAAATCATTTCAGCAGATCAGCGATAAGGATGGAATTATTTTTCTTTTCAAAAATATTGAGGCATTTTTATATGTTATGTTATCTTCATAATGAAACCCAGATTTTTATTTTTTTTTTATTTTTTTTTTGCCAAGGCAACCCAAAAGCATAATCAGAACATGATTTATCATAAACTACTACCAGACTGCCTGTGCTAATTATGGTGAGTCAAAAATAAACCTAGAGTGTTAAGCCACTTGAATATTAATGGAGGTGTTAAAGCGGAATCACATTTATTTCCTTCCTGGGTCAAGTACTGAAAAGACAAAACATTGTTGGAAAGACCATTATTCAAATGAGAGTGCACAGACCTTAATAGAAATCAGCCAAACCATTAACTTCTGTTTTAACACAGCCTGGTAATTTTGTTTCCAACATTTGTGAACATGATTGACTGTGATGTTCCTGTCTATTATACTGCATGTAAATGTGGCCCCATCTATATTTGCCAAAAAGCCTCATTCAGGACCTTAAAAGGATCCAAATAAAGATAAATCAGGGTTACCATGTTGCCTTAATCTGAACTAATGCCAGCTTAAACCAAAATGAGTGCCCAAGAGTGGTTTCATCAGCCACTGTTTGCAGCATTTAGAGTGACATTGCTGGATTCACCTTTGTACCAGCAGATATAACAGTAGTATTTGTTACCTGAAGAGACAGTTGATGGCTATGAATGGAGAGAAGACAGAGCCTGATGGTTGTTTGGGGTCATGGTTTGTTTAAGCACACGCGCACGCGCGCACCCACCCACGCACACACACACACGCACGCACACACCTCACACACACACACCTTACATTCACCCGTCCTTTTCAAATCTTCATGTTTAAACCGCTCCAACTTTGCCACTGACCGACTTTTAGATCAGCGTTTTCGCTCGCCGAGCTCGTGGCTTTAATGAGGAGACGTGACAGACGGCCTGTGGTACGGAAGCCGAGAGCAGCCAATGGTTGCAATTATCATTTTAATTTTGATTCGCGTATAATTTTTTTTTTTTAACAAAGCTTGATTTCTCGTGATTTGAGGCAAAAATATTTAATATATTTAATATTTAATATTTCCTGACCTAGCGTCTGATATTTAAGTGCAAATATGGCCGACCTTAAACTTCCATATCATTGCAATGTTTTGTAGTTTGTAGTTAAACATGCGATGCGGCACATCTCTTGCATATGTCTTATAAATCTGAAACACACCATTTATTTTATTTTGTTTTCAGCTTGAGAGAGTTGCATAATCACGCAATTCATCCTTCCCTAGGGTTTTTTGCGGAGGAAGAAAAAGAGAACACGTCCAGTGAGCGTTAGTCCTCTGGGAGAAAAATGCCTCGTTGATGCCAGGGGTCAGAGGAGAATGGCCGGACTGGTTCGAGCTGATAGAAAGTCAACAGTTATTCGAGTCACCACTCGTTAGAGCTGAGGTTCGCAGAGGAGCGTCTCTGAACGCGCAGCACGTTGAGCCTTGAAGCAGATGAGCTCCGGCAGCAGAAGACCTTTTATTGAGTACACCTCGCTGTCTTATAACGTGGCGGCTAAGTGCAAGTGTCATTGTGACGTTCGGCTGAGCAGACATGCGTTGTTTTTTGTTGGTTTTTTTGTTTTTTAAATAGTGCACAAAATGTTTTTGGCCTGAGCTGATGAGTTTCAAACTCGCTTGAAACATTTAAAAAAAAAACCCCACTAATGGCCAAGTCCTTCAGTTTTGCAAAAAAAAAGCGCGCGCGATGCATCAACGTCATCTAATGATCAATAAATAAACGTGCCATTGAATTCTAAATCTTCAACACAATGATAAATCCGAGGTCTTAAAAGTGAATTCTTAAGAGATAATGGCTCTGTTTTGTGTCGGATATCTGCGATCTTCTAAAACATGCCAAAATATATGAAAATTATGTCAGCATCAACTGCAGTTTAACCATTTTTTTTTTCCCTTCTTGATTTCTCCTCAGATGCTTTGACAAGAGTCCTACCCAGCAGAAATGATCAAAGAAGCGGGAATCCATCTTGACACAACAGCCTCTCATCTTGCCTCTGAAGGCAGCTCGCGGTGAATGGACAGATTAAAAAACATAGCTGCCATGTTTGATACAGACCAGCACTCTCGCTCCATAATTATTAGCCTGATGATTGCACACAAGTGTTTTTGGATGTTGCATCTGGCTTTCCGCGGAAGATGGAGGTTGTTGTATGTATCCCGCTCCCATTTTCCCCCGGCTGTCAAAGATTGCATTCTGAGAGAGCCGTACTCCTCTCATCAAGAGTCATAATTTACTTGTCAAAGCAGGAGTCCTCTCAGCATGCAGCAGGCTCCCCGGGGTTATAATTGCGAGACGGTTTGGCTGTCCTGAAATGCCTCCACTCAAGACGGAGCGCAGTCGGGCTTTTTTGTACTCTTTTCCTTTTAAAAGTAGCCATTTACAAGAAAATTGTAAAACATGGTTAAAATGTGTTTGCGGCCCCGCCATCAACTCCTTGTCATCAGTGATTTTCGACGCTGATGACTTCGCGGTTGGGGACGTGGAGCTTTACACTGACGCAAGGTCGCCATCTAGTGGCGGGAGTGAGGCGCTCGTCCTCCTCGGGGAGGCGCGGCAGTGCGGGTCGGCGAGGGTTCAGCTGGAAAAATGGTCTTTCGTTGTGCAGCTTTAATGTGGCGGGAATGTGGCACCCAAAAATCTAAAAATTTTAGCTGTTTTCTTACTTTGAAAATACTTTAATATAATTTGTTCTATCTGTAGAAACACTTGACACGATCCAAATCAGAACGTTGAGGTAATAAAGTGTTTTAAACCAGCAGATGAGGAGTCGGTACCTACCAGCCAGCGCCATGATGCACGTGAGGCAGGCAGATAAGATGTTCATCAAATGTGAGGATATTTTTGGAAGGATGAAAATAGGTATAAATATGGGAAATACACTGTATACCAGAACATTCATGATAACAGCATATATATATATGTAAACGTTTCAATCGCCTCTAATCTTTTGTTTTTACCTTGTTTTAGGAGTTTAAATTGGTGAGGTGAGCCCGCCCCAGCGCTCCCCTCATGCCCCTCCCCTTCATCAACATGAACACGCTTGACCATGAGACACGAACATCAGCGGACTCGCTTCATTCATTTGTGATTTCAGGTTCCACACTAACATTATCATCAGTCAAAAGTACAAAGCTGTTAAGATCAAACCTAACCAATAAAAAAAAGGTCTAATTGGGGCCTTTTTTTATCACATTCCAACTGATCATTTGCAGCTCCACCAACGCCCCACCTTCCTAAACATCTCACTTTGTTGAAATCTTTTTGAGGTGCAATGTAACATTAAGGGAAGGTAACATTTCACAAAAAAAAATAAACACAGCGTTTTCATTCCTTTCTTCCTTCCCTCCCCATTAATCATCTCACAGTTGCTCTGATTGGGAACCGCTGAACTAAAATAGGATTTAGATGGCTGATATTTGGTATTTAAATAAAGAAACATCTGAGCACTTTCTCTGCCTCTGATTACATTTATTCAAATGTATTCAACATTTCTGTTTCTACGTGCGAAACAGCCCGTTTACTGCCGCTCGCCGCTGTTCATAGCCGCAATGTCCGCCATCTTCTCGACCAACCCCTGGATGAGCGAGTCGTTCTTCTCGCTGGTCACCACGTGGTACCTTCCGCCGCATCGCTCGACCAGTCCCGTCAGCTCCCCGTTCCTCCGGATGTGCTGCTCGGCGCTCTCCCCTAGAATTTCCCCCCATGTGAACAGCACCAGGGCGCGCCGCCAGATCTCGTCCCCGAGCAAACTCATGTGGGCCTCCGCCGCCCTCCTGTAGTTCTTCGTGCAGGCCATGAACGCCGGCATGAGCAGGAGGACCACCTGAGGCCCCGGGCGGCAGCGGGAGACGCTGTCGAGAATGGATCTCCTCTGCGCCGCCGCGCCCGCTGGCTCCGGGCCGTCGCGCCATCGCAGGCCGAGCGGCTCCACAACGGCGAGGTGCCGTCCGGCTATCTGACCCCTCCATGGACCGGTGTGCCCGGGCGCCTCTCCGCCCAGGAAGCTGACCCCAGCTGGGGAGCGAGGCGACCATCTCTCCCCTAGCATCGCCACCCTCAGCTCAGCCCCAGGGAGGAGAGGGATCTCGAAACCTTGTGTAACCTCTGACCTGTCCAGTCCCCCTCCGCCTCCCTCCGTCGCCTCGTTCCTCTGCTGAGCCGGCGGCGCCTCTCTTAGTGTCTCGGGGTGACGGTTACGACTTTCTCCAGCTGACGCAGCTGTTTTCCCATCCTCATCCTCTTGCTCTCTATCTGACCCTCTTCCTTTCCCCCTTTCCCTCCTCTCCTCCTCGCCCGCCACGCTGACCTCTTGATGCACCAGATCCTCCTCGGCTGCTGTCGCCCCGGGGGACCACATCTCGTCGCGGCCTCCGCCGGCCTCATCCCCAACTGGCCGCTCTCTCCCGCGCAGCTCCGCCTCCCTTTCCTCCAGCTTCCACTGCCACGTTCTCAGGTTCTCGAATGACACCCTCAGGTTTCTCTCCTTCCCGCGAAGTTCCTCCTTCAGCAGCGCCAGCTCCCGGCCCATCGCATCCAGCTGCTGCGTCGTCCAGCTCACGTGCTCGTTCTGCACCTGCAACTCCGACTTCCAGCTGAGCAGCTCCTGCTCCTCGTGCCTTAAGCAGTGCTCCTTGTCTTTCAGCTCTCTCCCCTGATCCTTCAGCCCTTTCACCTTCCTCTGGAGATCCTGGCCGTGGCAGTTCAGCTCCCTCTGTTTGCCCTCCAGGCTTCTGAGCAAGCTCTCCAGCTCCCTTTCCGTCCTCTCGATGTTTCGCGCCCTCGTGTTCACCTCCCGCTCGCGCTCATCCCTCTCCTCTTGCGCTTTTTGTTTCTCCTCTAAGCTCGCTGACAGTTTTCTGAGCTCTTGCTCTTTGCTCTCGAGCTTGCCCTCCTTTTCGAGAAGCTCCGCCTCTTTCGCGCCGAGCTCTCGCACCCTTTTGCGCAACTCCTCCGTGTTTCTCTCCACTTCCTCCTCCCTACCACCTACGTCCCTCTGCCTTTTCAAGAATCTCTCCTCGCTCTGTCTCTCCCTCAGCTCCACCTGCATCTCGGCCTCGCCCTCTCTCGCTTGCATCCTCTCCACGTCTGCCTTCAGTCTGCCGTTTGCTTCCTTCAAGGCTCTGACCTCCAGATCTCTCTCCCCGAGAGCTCTCCGCATCTCGGATTCTAAACTTTCCACCTTCTCTTCGTAGCCCTTGAGGCGCTCGCCGACCTGACTCTCCCTCTCCAGCTCCTCCCTCATCTCCCGGCTCCGCCCCTGCAGCTGCTCAACCTCCTTCCGGCTTTGCTCGTATTTCTCGGTGGCCTCCAAGATGCTTCGCCTGCTCTCCTCCTCCAAACGGCGCATGGCGCTGTCCCTCTCCTTCGCCGCCGACTCCACCTCCTCGCTTTTCCTCGCGATCTCCCTCTCATACTGCTGAATCATGCTGCTCATCTCCCTTTCCATCGTGCTGGCGAGCGCCTTCAGCTCGGCCTTGGTTTGCTCGATGGTCAGCCTCAGCGGGACGATCTCCCTCTGGTGTTCCTCGTCTCTCTGCAGCAGGCGGCGGAGCTCCTCTTCCTTCTCCCGCAGCTCCGCGGCGACCTCCACCTCTCGCCTCTCCTGCTGCTCGGTGAGACGCCGCTGCGCCTCGGCGACGCTGGCGCTCTGCCGTCCGCTGCGCTCCCTCAGCTCTTCGAGCTCCTTCAGATGGCCCGCGCACGCCCGCTTGGCCTCGCCGATCTCGCCGCCTGCCTGCGCGAGGAGACGCTGCGCCTGCGCCGCTTCCCTCGATTTCCGGTCAACCATCTCCACCAGCCTGTTGATCTCGCTCTCGGCTTTCTCGTCCTTCTTCCTCTGCTCCTCCCTCCACCGCATCTCCCTGGAGTCGGCCTGCCGCCTCGCGCTCTCCGCCTCGGCTTCCCTTTCCTCCACTCCCCGCTCCATGTCGTGCAAAAGCTGCAGCTTCATCCCCTCCATGTCTCTCTCGCGGTCTCGCAGTCTTTGCTCGGCCTCTTTTTGCTGCAGGAGCATCTCACCCCTCTCCTCCTCTCTCCTCTGCAGCCTTTCCTCCACCTCCTTCAGGTGCCGCTTCAGCTTCTCCGTCTCCTCTTCGTCCGCCAGTTTCCGCTCCGTCTGCCTCTTCTGATTCAAAGCCTCCCTTTCCTTCTCCTCCTCCGTCTCCTGCAGCTTTCGCTCGACTCCTCGCAAACGCTCTGCCACTTCTTCGGCCTCCCTCTCTCTCTCTCGCAGCCTCTCCTCCGTTTCCTCCTTGTGGCGCAACACCTCTAGAAGTTTCTCGCCCTTCTGTTGCAGCTCTTCCGTCATTTGCTTCGCCCTCAGTTTCATCTCTTCGATTTCTTTGTCTCTCTCCTCCACCCGTCGCTCCATCTCCCTACGGTCATTCTTCTCTTTCTCCTCCTGCCGCTGCATCCGTTCCTTTACCTCCTCAATGTCTTTCTCTTTCTCTTTAACCCTTCCCTCCGTTTCTCTCTGGTGAACCAAAACTAGCCTTTCCTTTTCCTTTTCGCTTTCCTGCATCTTCCTCTCAAGCTCGTCCAGGTGCTGGCGCTTCAGCGCCTCTATCTGACCCTCTCTCTCTCGCTGCTCTTTCCAAATGTCCCTTTCATGATCCCGCCTCATCCTCTCCCTCTCTTTTTCACTTTCTAGCATCCTCTCTGCGTGCTTTCGTTCTAACTCCTCCATCTGTCTCACTCTGTGCCGCGATTGCTCCTCTCTTTCTTTTGCCAGCTGCCCCCTCAACTCCTCAACCTCTCTCTGCCTTTCTCGCTCCACGGCTCTCATCTTATCGCCGTGCTCCCGGCGGGTTCTCGCCGCAAGCGCCTCGCTCTCTTTTGCTTTTCTAGCAGCCTCCTGGAGATGTTCGGCCTTCATCGCCTCCATCACTTTGGCCGCCTCGCTCAAGTCCGTCCGGTGCTGCAGCTTTAGGGCCTCCACCTCCTCTTCTTTCTCACGCATCTTCGCGCAAATCAGCTCCTTCTCTCGTTCACTCTCTCGCATTTTTTCACCCATCTGCGCGGCGTGCTTTCTCTCTATCTCCTCTCTCTCTCTGTCTTTGACCTGCATCTGCCGCTCAGTGTCGTTTGCCCACTGCTCTCTCAGCTCCGTGACCTCTCGTTGTTGCTTTTGCCGTAGGTCCCTCATGTCGCCGGCGTGCTGTTGTTGGACCTTTTCCATGTTGTTCTCCTTCTCTTTCAACTGATCGACTTCTTGCTGGTGTTTGACCCTCATGGCCTCCATCACCTTGTCTAGTTTGCTGATTATTCTGGCCATCTCATCCTGATGCTGCTCTTTAACGTGACACACCTCCGACTCTTTGTCTCGCATCAGTCTCTCCATCTCCTTCCGGTGTTGTGATTTCATCCGTTCGACTTTCCTCTCAGTATCTTTCTCATGTTCTTGCGCGGCCTGGAGGGCCACCTGCTGTTCCTCGGAGGCTTTCTTCATCAGCTCTTGCATCTGCTTGTCTTTTTCCTGCAGTTTTATTTCACTTTCCCTTTTGAATTCTTTTTCCATTTCTGCAATCTTGCGTTTTCTCTCTTGCGTTCCTCTCTCGAGTATATCGTCATAGCATCTCTTCGACTCTTCCATTGCCGCTTTTAAAGAATCAACCTCCTCCAGCCGCTCCGTTTTCTCTCGATTGTGCAGCTCTATGTTTTCCTTCAGTAACTCTGCCTCTCTCATCCACTCCTGCTGTTTCGTCCTGATGGCGTCCTCCCTCTGCTTTCTCTCACGCTCGTGTTCTGCACTGGCATGCTCAAAGTCCAGCAGCTTCAGTTGCAGCTCCTCAATTCTTTCCTCCAGCTCCTCGATCTGTCTCTCTTTTCGCTCCAGTTTGAGCATGGCCTTGTCCGTCTCTCGTGTGCTCTGGTCCAGCACCACGCGCATTCTCTCATTTTCGATGCTCAGGTCTTGAATTTCTTTCTCCTTATCCTCCGTCAGCCACCGCATCCTCTCCTCTAGCTCGCCGATATCGTTCTTCCTCTCGTCAATCCTCCTGTCCTCGTCTTCCTCTTCTTCCCTTTGAACGTCGGCCTTCTGAGCTGGTTTCACCCGCTTCTTCCTCTCAAAGAACCACCGGATGCTCCTCATCTCCCTCTCTCTCATGTTCTTCAGCTCCACCTCCTGACGAAGCATCTTGTCTCCCATCTCTTTCATGCGCAGGCTGAACCTCTCGTTCTTCTGCCTGCTCAGATCCCTGACCTCCAGGACCAGGTCGGAGAAAGCCTCGCACCTGTTCGTGGCCGCCATCTTTTCCACCTTCTCCAGGAGCACCGTCACATCTGCGCTGCTGATGACGTGGTACCTCCCCCTGCACTTCTCCAGAAGCCACTGCATGTCTCTGCCGCCCCCCTGGATGTGCCGCTCCATGTCCACCCCCTCCCGGAGCTGATCTGCGTGCGTGAACAGCAAGATAGTGTGCCTCCAAACGCCCTCACCAAGAAGCTCCAGATGTTCTCTCACATGTGCTGCCCTCACCAGCGTATCCACCCTCAGGGTCAGCAGGAGCGCGTGGGGCCCCGGAGGACACAAGACCCGGCTACTGACGATCTCCCTCTTCACCCTCTCAGGCGTGGCCCCTGCCCCGCCTCCCTCCCAGCCTGGAGTGTCCACCACCGTCACCTGCCGCATGGCCACCTCTGCTTGCTGACGGACGCACTCCTCAGTTACCGCCCCCGCCTGGAAGAGTCCCGTGCCTCCCAGGATGGCGTTCCCGGCAGAGCTCTTTCCGGTTTCACGCTCGCCCAGCAGAACCAGCCGGATCTCCAGGAGACGTCGGGGGGCCTTGGAGAACGAATCATGGGCATCTAGCTCACACGCCTGGAGAGCATCACCTGACGGGGAGAACAGTATTTCAGTGTGTGTCAGGGTACAGTCCAATTCTGGTAATACAAATGGGGGTCAAGTTAAACCAACTATTACTTGGCAACAGATGCAACACCTTTATCATATTATATAAAATGTTATTTGAAAAATTGTCAACCATAATGCTTGAAAAATTGTCAACCATAGTTTTAGTGGAAATATCCCAAATAAAATACAGTATTAAATGTTTTGTTTTCCACTCTAGGGCAACAACATGTTAAAACTTTTTTTTTTTCTTTTTTTTTTTGACGTCTAAAGTGTTTGCGAAAAAGCAGTTTTCTTTTCTCAAATCCAGTCGACACCAATCAGGCAGACAAATACTCAGGGAAATATCAGCCCTTTTGGCGGTTAAATGCTCTGCAATGTTCACCGGCTGGTTACTTTGTCAGCCTGCTGTTTGGAGCCGAGGAGGTGGCACACAGATGAGTCCTTTCAGCTTTATTTTTTTGTCTTTGTTCATGCCTGTTGCGAACTTGACTTCTTTTCTTTAGTGCTTTCTTCTCTTGCAGAAATGGAGACCTTGATGGCCATTGGGGACCTCGACTACTATTGCGATCATCATTATTCTTATTAGTACTACTATTGCTACTATGAGTGCTACTATTAGTCATATCTCTACTATTATTACTCGAGTTGATGTAGCTGTGCATCTCTGTGTCTGTCTCTC
>CAAKHG010034264.1:0-17291 GCA_901007715.1 Dactylopterus volitans
GCAAAAACTGCCTTTGCGGACGCAGCTGGACTCATCTGCGCGTGGACGGCCTCTGAAACTTTCCGAATCAAGGCCACAAAACCAGATAGTTGCAAAGCAAATGAATAAAATGGACGATGTGTATCAAATAAGACACGCTAGAAAAAAAATATATAACTGACATGATAGAGGAAATAACATACTAATGATAAAACAGTTTAAGATAATTCAGGCACAAAATAGAAAAAAAAAAAAAGTGCTAAAATTAGTAAATGTGAAAATATTTATGGGGAGATTTCAATTTTCCTGCAAGACCGAGATCCTCCTCAGGCAAGGAGCTGCATAGCTGAGGGGCTGCTGACTGCAAAAAGCCGTTACCTTCTTCTTCTTCTTCTTTTTTTTTTAATCTTGAGCAGGGATTTAGGGGAAGCTAAGTTCTGCCCGAGGATCTGTGGCAGCGCTCCGGCTCATTGGGGAGCAGCAAATTCTGCAATGTAGCTGCGAGCGAAACCACGAAATGCTACACAAGTGATTGGCAAGCGCTCACAGTCGGCCGGCGAATGGCTGCTGAGACGCCGCTGATCTCGTCTTCTAGCGTTGGTTTATAAAAGCTGCATTTTTCAGCCGCGCTGAATTGTACAGTACTTTTGAGTAGTGTGCGGGGAAAAAAAAAAAAAAAAAAAAAAACGCGACTTCGAAGTAGTCATAATCTGTTTTTCTGATATGACTTGTCAAATATTTCATGAAGGTCATTTGCAGGTTTTTGTGTCGGCGGCGTGCTCGGGAGGACAAAAGAATGCCATGACAACAAAAACATCACTGGAAACGGGAAAGAGCGACCGGCAAGGTGCATTTGAAGAAGAGAAGAAGGCCCCTTTCTTCCACTCTCTTGGCTCCATATGTGCTCCTAAAGGTACTTTAGAGATTTGATACTTGGACCTTGAGAGCCTTGTGCTCCGCTCCCGATTTAGACCTGACCGTTCCGAGCAGCCACCTTCCTCTTCACACGGAACGGCATCGACGTGGGGAAGGACGCGCTCGGCCTGCGCGCGCGCGCGCCGGAACCCCGGTGAAACAGCTGGCTGCGGGCCGCTGACATTGCCGGTTGTTTTACGGCTTAATCTGCCGGGCGGCGGAATTATTTATAGGCGCCACATGTAAATTAAGCTGCGTCATAAATAATCCATTGGCAAAATACGCAGCCCTATAATTGGAAACAGGTACAAAGTACTTGTTTCCTGCCTTCATAATGTGCCAGACGGTTTATTTTCTGTTCTGGGTCTTTTTTTTTTTTGCTTTTTTTTTTTGCTTGCAGGATCATTAATACATGACCGGGAGTTTCAGATGCCCTTGATCAACAAGGAGTTCTAAATCTGCTTGAGTGGCGAGCGGGACACTCGCTTTAGCTTTGCAGGGACGAGCCTGTCTGCAGGTTTAAGCAGGGGCTAATTTATTCCGGGTGATAAAAAATACATAAAATAAAAAGCAAGGAGTAGCCCCGGGGCAAGAAACGGCAATAAGAGGTGCGAGCCCTTGATGGCGGTATTTCAGGGAGATTTACGAGTCGCTGACACGAGTCGCAAACGCTTCCGCGGCGTGTCAGTCAAGTGAAGTCCTCTCGCCATGTTCCGGACGTACAAAGGGGGTCCTCTTGTCTATCAATTCCACTTTGTTTATTAAATGAAGCTCAGGTTTGTTTGGTTTTTTTTAGATCTCTCTCCTTCATTGATGCTGCTATCGCCTGCTAAACCAACCCCATGAATTCGGGATGCAATAATGCTCCGTGATGACGAGTCCCTTTCCCACGTTTGCGCTTGTAGATTGTTAAGTTTTGTAGAATATCGTCTATCCGGAGATGTTTACAGCGATCCTGACCCGAGATAAAGCGCGTTTTGATTCGATGCATGCAGGGATTCCACGCCGGCTAACGAGGCGAGGCTCCGTCTGAGGTAACGGCCAGATTGGAGGTGTCAAGAGAAATTCCGAGAAAATTCCCGTTTTCCCGCCGACGACGGCCATGCTAAAGCCGTTAGCTCGTGACAGTAAGGACGCAGAGTGCGATTCACTTGCTGTGGACGGGTCGACCTTCAAGCCTCGGACTGAAGTAGCATTTGAAGTTTGAGAGCCCCGTCGTACAGTAATAGTACACGTTAACCGCCCGCCGCGTGTGTGCATACTAGCAAACAAGTACGCTGCAGAATTTCAAGCAGACATTTTTTTTTATTTTTTTTTAGTAAATTCTTATTTAAAAACACAAAGCCACAGTTTATTAATGAAGCCCTCCCATCTGTACAATGGAGTAAGACACTAAAACACATGGCTCATCTGCATGATTGGAGACCCTCTCCCTGCTGCGCTTCTGAAAAATCATGGAGGTTGTCAGGTCACACCTGCCTATCGCTGACAATGGCCGGAAAACAAATAGCACACTGGCGTTGGTTCTTGGCCCGGGCTGGTCAGAGAACATCTCATCCGCTCGGCGGCTGAATGCCTACGACGGCGAGATGAAGACGACGAACCCGACTCGACAGTCTTCTCCGCAACGCGTGAAAAGAAAAAGAGGGATTACAAGGTGAGAATAGCTGGAGGATGTTTTGGAACATCTTTAAAAGTGTGGGTTTTTTTTTTTTCTCCATCACAGCACATACAGCCGCAAAACACGTGGATGCTCATGCTATGAAAGCAAAGTCAGCTGAAAGGGTTCTAATAATCCTCAAAGGCTCAGCTTTTTGTCTTGTTTGTCTCTTGTGGACATTTAGAGGCTCCTTTGTGCTCATTCATCGGTTCTAAGACGGAGCGAATGTAAAAACTGGAGCCCCATTGAAGCTTGAGGTGACTCAAATGACACGCGGCGCTTTAATGCCGACGGCTGAAACAGGTGAGAGACAAGCGGAGAGCAAGAGAGGCAGAAGCCACGGCATTATCCATTTCTTAAAAAAAAAAAAAAAAAAAAAACGAGCCTCTTTCAAAGTGCTTTATCAAAACGCTGTTGCTCGATTTAGGATTTTCCTGTGCGTCGGCGATGCGACTAAAGCGGCAAAGTGAAGGGACAATAGCATCAAGGCGGATGGAGGGGACCTTCTGAGACCCGGCCCCGGGGTGACTCCTGCTATTACACTCTTGATATTTACGACTGAGATGGAGCAACTTGAATGGCTTGTATAAGAAACCGGGTCTTTATGTTATGTCTCGCTACTTGCACGTGTGTATTACTGGTGATATGTGACATGCTTTTGTTTGACCTACCCTGTGTTGAGTATTTCGAGGCGGTCGGCGGAACCTCGCAGCTTCCCTGACCGTGATTGTAGAAACTTAGCAAAGTGTCGCCCACCGAAAGTTTTAACTGTTTGCAGGCGGCTTTCCACAACACTGCACACACACACACACACATACACATACACACACACCGGTTTACCCAAACGCATGCAAGCAGCCTGATGCAAAGGTGAGGAAATGAACGCTGCTGTCACGCCGGGTGCCCATAAAAGTGTCATTCCCTGCGTCACTCTCTCCGCTCCACATCCACAGCATCTGCTCTGCCCTCATTAATCAAAGGGAGAGGTGGGCAGGGGGCTGCCACTCGAAATAAAGCTTGATCATTCCGTGGAGCGCCGAGGACCACGTCTTGGCGTTTGGCTCAACTGTTTTTGTCATGTGCTACCCAGCGTCCTCCCGGGAGGCCTCGCCGCTTGTTAGCTCTCCTCACGCGCCGCGCCGCGTCACGTAGCCCGGGCCATCTGCTGGGGGATGTCACCCCTGTGACCCAATGGAAAACAAGAAGGCTCTTAACCCCCCGCCCATGTGGTGTTTAACTGGGGCCTGACAAAGCGACCACCTCCGAGTGCAGTCTGGTTGTTGTTTTTTTTGCGAAATATGAGCGATGATGAAGGAACCACCTGATGGGGCCGGCAGACTTTGTTCATCATGTCGGGGAAGAGTGGAATTTTCCATCTTGTGCTGCTGCCGCTGGGCTAAAAGGCAGCAGACTCATCACAGGCGGGCTTGTGCAGATATATACGCCACTAAAGACACAAAGAGAGCCGTTTCCGAGGCTCAAGGACACCATTATCTCCTTAGCGCCACCATAAGCTTTCACTTCTTCTGTTAGCGACTAGTTTGTGCAGCCTGGTTTTGAATTCACTACACAGTTAAGTGCTTGCAAACTAGACAGTTTTTAGATGTACAGGTGCTTGATTAGCGGTGGTGTGGGAAATCGCTCTGAAAGCTTGGCCGAGGTACAACGTTTCTCCTGAAAAACAACGTTGCAGGAACAAAAGCCTATCCCACCGGGAGTGTGTTCAGGTGCAGAGGACTTCAGACGATAGATTCAAAAATATCAAATCTATTTTGGACATTTTATCCACAAATTGCGTTTTCAAACGATTGCAAGGCCTCGCAAATGTTGCAGCGGTTGCTTAAGTGGGTTTATTTTAAGTCTCCTGGCCTCCAGCCTGAGAAGGTTATTACTATGACGGTATTAAAAGCACAAAATCTTGAGGTGAACCCATTAAAACGAACATGTAATCAATTTGCTCCCCTAGAATTCATTATCGGACATTAAAATGTGGAATGACACGCCATTAATAAGACTAACACCATCGCGGGAATATGAGATGGCTCTTTTACTCATGTCGAAGATGGAAACTGCGCTGGCTTATTTTTTTTATGATCAGCCGAGCTTTAATGTCATTCGCTTTCATTTTAAGCCGTTTTAAGGATTTTATCACCTCCAACAAAGACGGTATGTTTTCCCTCCATCAAAGAGGTGAAGCTTCTGCCAAAACTGGTTTGTCCGTCAGTCTGTTATCTCAAAATTCACTCCTACATCCAGCCAAGATCCCGATCCAGGAATTTTCTTTAACGCAGTTCATCACTATTGCTAAAAATGGCCACGATATGACACCGCACCACTCTGGTGGAGGTTTCTTGGTCAAGTCCTTCTAGTTTCACCCGTGTCTGTGCTTGCTCAAAACTTGGTGGGCAAGTGTAGCACTGGCCGTTTTGGGTTTTTTTTTTTTTTTTTAATTAGACTGGAATTGGTGGAGGTCCGTGCTTTTTAAGTGCCCTTCTGTCGGCCGATTAGACGCAGAACTACCAAGCTGTTTTCCATGAAACTTGGTGGAGGTGGTGGCGCATGGGTGGAGGGAACAACCCGTCAAACGTTGGGATCCGCAGAGCTGCCAAACAATCAAACGCTGAAATATTTTGTTAGGGTCGTTAATAGAAGTTTAGATTAGCGCCCAAAACATTCGGTGCCACGCCGCATAAACCACTCCGAGAGTTCCAGACAAAAGAAATTTGAATCCATCCATCCATATAAACAGTCATTTTTCAAATTACTGGACCAAGCCAGCGGGAGCACAAAAGATGTTTATTGGTGCGTTTGCGGCCCCGCATAACGATCAGCCCCGTTCACGACGTGCAAGGGGAGGCGGTGAGTGTGTGCGCTGCCTTCTTGGTTGAAGTGGGGGGGGTGCAAGGTGACACCTCACCGAGACCCTCCATCATGGAGGACCTCAGACGGCTGTCACAGGCATGACAGAACACACTCGAGACCCATCTGTGCCCTCCAAATCACGAGAGCTAATGACAAATGCCCACCGCGGCGGAGCTGCAACCTGATTACGGCGCGAGGGGCTCGGGAAGGATGCGGAGGAGCAGCTCGTCGCCAACAAAGCAAGTGGCTCGGTAATTGATAGCAAATGACTGCTGCACTTGAGGCCCCAGGAGACTCTGGCTCATAATGATGTGTGTGTTTCAAAGGCCAAATAACATGCCCATGATAAAAGTGCATCTCGCCGCGTGTTATCATAACAGGCGCACGCGCTCGCATTCATCTCCGCTGGCTCCGGCTCGGTCTCCCACGCCGTGGGGAACGGATGCGAGGGTTTACACTGTGACCTTCATGCTCGCTGCTAATTTTCCTCATCGCCACCGTTATCACTTGAACATCAGAAGAAGGAAAAAAAGCGCCGTTACGCTCACCTTCTATTCGGACGCCTCCGAGGCGCCGGCACGGACGCGGGGCGTCATCCAGTCCGTGCTCAACTTTTCTCCAGTCAAGAATTATTTGTTTTCCGTGCCGGCAATGACGTTTTGATTGATCCCCCTCGAGGGTCCAGGCAATCCAGGCCCTCCATATTGATTGGCAGGTGCCATTTGAGGGCCCCGAGCGGCTGTTGAGAATCATGTGGCATTGAAATCAGGGGTGAAGCCTATGTAATCTATACGCACCCTTTGAATAATTATTTTCACTACGTTTGCGTTAAATGACTTATTCATCGAAGTTAAAATTGATCAGCAAACAAATTGCAGTCAAAGCAATATGCTGTGAGAAATGGGGCTTGGGAAAAGTGATCCTGAGCCTTTATTAAAAACCCCTCACATGTCAAACGCAGGGCGCTATGCATACTTCATAGGTGACTCACTGATACTTCGTACATCAGTCAATAAGGACCGGCAAGGACGTTAAGCTTTTTCCCGCTGTTCCAACATATTTTAAAATGTGTGTGCATGATTGACTGATCCATTGATGGAGGAACCTTAATTATAGAGGCTGAGCTACACGCTGCTGGCTAATGCGCTGATGTTTTTTTTTTTTTGCCACAGGCCCTGGACGCTGCTGCTGCAGTCACCTGTTGCAGTTCCTGCAGGGTGGGAGGTTTCCACAGGTGTCGATGGCGTCCTTCAGGTTGTGATGAGCAAGCTACAGGTGTTTGCAACAGATAGCCAGAGTAATGATGGTGGATTGGGCATGGGAGGGTTGCTGGGTGGGCGGCAGTGGAGGGGGGGGGTTCAAGATTTTGTGCCCCGGGGCCTCATGAATTCTTAATCCGTGCCTATTTTTTTTTTTGTTTTTTGTTTTTCCCTCCCTCAGCTTTTCTCTGCTCAACAAGGCTGTGAGCAGATAAGCAGGAGTTTCAACCGCTGCTGTGGAAAACATGGCTCAAGGGCCAGAGGCAGCCTGCGGAGCTCCTGCATCGGGCCGGCGGCGTCCGTGTATCATGGCGGGGTTGACCGAAATGAGTCTTAACGGCAACACTATCTACCTCCATTCCAACAGAGGTCGCTGTCTACATTTACAGTGCTTAACACATTTATTAGACTGCCCTAATTTAACAGCAAAATCATGACCAAAATCATTTTTTTATGTTTCTGTAATGGTTAATCCACAAGCATGTCGAAGCTCTATAACCAAAACGATATTTTAAATGCTAAAATATAATCATTATCATCATCCATGAATTTACTGTTTTACAAAAACTGAAGAAAAAAAAAAAGCACATTATTATTTCTTAAAGTTGTCAGCTTATCGTTATTCGCTTGCATTCCTGAACAGAAAAATTAGCTTTAATGGTTGAATCTTATGCTGGATTCGTTTGGCTTCTCAGAGACGCCCGGCGAGCCGGCTCAAACTCGGGTAGAAAAAAAGGTGAATTCAGTTCAAAATGTCCTCATTCGTGTTCAAAATGGTAAAATGCGGAGTGCTCAGTGAAAATTAAATACATGAACTCTATATAAAAACGTTCATTGGGTCGTGGTCTAATAAAATCTGTTAGGCACTGTCCATCTACGGAATGTTTTTTTATTCTTTTGGCTGTCGTACAAATCGCTTATCTATAAAACGATGTTTTTTGGCATACGCGCAACCTCATTAAGTTATATTCTTTTATTGGTATAAGTGCAGTAATAAAACCGGTACGGACAATAATACTGCCGATTAGGGACCCATCACGGCAGGTACCGTCCAAGCGCCACCATTTTAAAACCACATCATGCGCCCACATCCTGCGAGTCTGGCACAAACCGGGCACAAAGAAAAAGAACACCGTGTCCCACTTCCGCACGCATCCTGGGAGAAGTGCGATGTGAGGAAGCAAGAAGTCCCCACTTCCTCACACACGTTTCTTTTTCACACACCCACCCTCTCTCATTTTATCGCATCCACTGATGGAGACACATTCCTGAGAATTAAGGGCTACAGCAGTCGTTTTAAGTGCAAACGGCGCCGGTTTTCGTCGGGTGTGAACGTAGGTGGCGTTCTGACAGCTGATTGGACGACTGTGTCAAGAATCTACAGCCAATTAAGAGCAGTGCCGTATCGCGAACAAACGGTGCGCCTATTGTGGAGACACTGAAATGGTGAAGACTGAATTAAGGCCTTGCTGGTATTTCTTGTTAACCTTGTGAACTCCAAAGTATCGATCCGATAGGCCGGTTTGAGCTCTGAAAGGCGGGCTCTTGCACTTTATGTGAGGATGGGAGAGAATGTGGTGATTGATGTCGATGGGCTGCACCAGCGCTCTGAGCGGCGAGGAGTGTTTTCCTCCCATGGTTTCCTTTGTTTCTGGTTTTGTTTTGGGGTTTTTTTTGGGAGATTGCAAATAAAAGTCAGCCTATTTTCCCAGCATGCCTTCATCCTGCCTGATGTTTTGTCTCCTCCCGCTTCCCTGCACTTCACCTTACAACAGAGGCTCCGTACTGTACAATAGACTAAACTGAGTATGTATGAGGGAGCCAGAACGCAAACAAAAGATGATTCAGATGATTTTGTGTCTGTGTGTGTGTGTGTGTGCGTGCGCGCCGTCGACGCTCTCTAGTGCAGCTCTACACACTTGTGTATTGGTGCAGTGTGTTGCGCTCTTCTAGTTAAGGGATCGAGAGGATATGTGTCAAATGATTTCTCCTAGAATCCTGATGACCCTTGAGGCTTCCGCTACCCTTTTTTTTCTCCACCCTGGGGTACATCAAATGACTTGGCTTTGGTCTTGACAATAAATTTGCACTCGCTGACACTTATTTTGAAAGGCATAATCTCCACCTCTTCTTTAATAATAGTTGTGTCTCTCTATGCTTTTCCCTCTCACCGGGAGAGCAGGAAACAAGGATGATTACATCTGTGCTCTAACGACATTGTGACCTGCGACGCAGCCGGGCCGCGTTCGTTTGCACAGATTCTCTCCCCCCGCAGTCGCATTAACACTCGGTCTTTGTAATTTAAATGGGATTTAATGGAACTCAGGTATGAAACTATGTGATTTACAAACATGCCATGGTGGCGCAGCTGGCCGACACACCCCACCCCACACACACACACACCTGGAATGTGGGTGTACTGTGTGTGCTCTGTCTTTGCATTTCCAGGGCTGATCTAGTCGTTAAATCTACTTCGCAGGCGACTCTGATGAAACCTCGTGATGAGGAAGCACGTCTGCTAAAGGCCCCAGGCTCCCTGCTGTGATCCCTCTCTCCGGACAACACTGCCTGTCGTTATTTCTCAAGTTCACTGTGGCACGATAAGACATGCGAATCGACTGTTCCCCCGAAATGTCTTTTTTGACCACTGGACCGCTGTGACTTTCACAGGAACTGGCACGGGAATTAGATTGAAGTCATGCTCAGCTGCCAAGTCATTTCTGATGTCCTCTGGTCATTCCGCATCCTGTCGGCTCTGTGTGCTACTGGGGGATGATACAAGTGCTCTTATGACATTAACACATTTTGTATGTTCTGTGCCCATTTGGCCCGAAATGGCCCTGTGTGTCGAGCCCAAATGTGCCACTGGAATGGGCCAAATGGTCCGTCCATGCCTTGCTTGCTCCGCTTTTCCCAATCATCTGTGCTCAATATGATTATAAAGTGCAAAATGTTAAGTAAGATAGACTGTGACTGTTTTTTTCCCCCCCTAAAAATACAGCCCCTCTTTTTTTTTTTTTTTTAAAAAAAAGGCAAAAATTGAAGACATTTCTGCAAGGCATCTGTCCGTGAGTGAATAAATACGGTTTGTCTATCAAATTTGATAGTGAGCGCTACATTAATACAGTCCGGTGTAGATCTGAATTACTACGTTAGAGGACTGTATATGGCCGTCAACTGGAATTAAAAAGCTGATAATAATAATAATAAAGGCCGGAGGCGGACCCACATGTACCGCTCACTGCATTGTGTGCAGCTGTGTCCCTGCGACGCGCCGCCGGATCTTGCGGCAGAGTTTCTGATGACGTCCTTGAAGCCCGGTTTTAGTCTGGTTCTCTCTCGGCGGAGCAGATGGCGATTCCATTTAGCCGTTTTCCTGGCTCGCGGCGGAGCGCGCGGTTACCTCCGCCAAAAGATGTTATGTTTTCAGCCGTCCGTCTGCCCATCAGCTGGATTGTTTAGCAACTATTGGACCAACATCCATGAAACTTGGTGGAGCGGCGTAGCCTTGGCCAAGTAAAGACGGATTCAAGTTTGGGGTGGATCCATTTAACAGCCTCTTTTTTTTTTTTTGTTCATTTACCTTGGCACAGGTCTACAGAGTGCCCTTTTAGCTTTTAATAGGCTTCATTTTGCAAACGCACGCTCACCTCCGGCCACAGTTAGCAGTAATGAGGGGAAGATGTGCAGAAGAATTAGATTAGCAATCCCCATTTTTGGTGAACGGGACCCCTTCCCCACCAATATTTTCAGGAACTTTTCTTTCCAGGAATTTAAAAGAATTCCTGGTAACCTGTGCGGGTTTGCATTTGCACCACAGCCAAAAGTTCTGGAAAATGTATTCAAATCAGCTTGTCGGCTGTTCTTCCACACACTCGGTCATTTCGAGCCGCCGACTCAAAAGTCACGCCGAATTTCCTCCTCGGCAAATGGCGCTCAAACGAGCCTGGACCTCGTCGCCCGTCCACTTCTCGTAGCTTCTCTTCTTTTTATCCACTTTTCAAAAGATTAAAACACAAAAGGAAGTGAGGCTTGTAGAAGGGAAATAAACACGTTTGCAAGAGGGAACCTGAAACTACAAGGTAGTTTCTTTCAGGGAAAGATTGGGGTTGAGGGAAATTTCGGTGGAAACACACTGAAGTTTCCCTGGTAAATTATGTTCCTGCGGTGGAAAATAACACTCATGCTGCTTTATATTACTGAACCATGTAAACTGCACTGTCACGAAATTGTTGTACTTGTCTCCCTTTGGGACTGGGGTCAGCCGACACCTTTGCACCCCTTTGATGACAGGTGACGACCCTATCTGGGGTCACGGTTAAATAATCTGCAAAAAAAAAAAAAAAAAGCCATTCAAAAGATTCATTGTTGCTGCATTCCCGCCTCCAGTTCCTCCATTTCCTCCCTTTCCTCCAATTTCTTTTATCAGAGAAATTGAGAGCTGCTTCTCAGAGCAAGAAATAAGAAGTCGGTCTCACTCCAGTGGCCAAAGTAATAGAGAAATGACTGGAGCAACAGGCGACGGTTATTTACAGCTTTTATTTATTTATTTGTTTAGATGTTATCTGTGCCGGAGCAGAGAAAGGGGAGAAAAGCAATATTCATTGTTTTAATGGGGCCGCCCTCCACAGATAATGTGCCCCCCGTTATTTCCTTTCCCTTGGATTTCTCACGCCACAAAGTGTGCGGGAAACGCAGAGAGCTGCTCTTGCTTTTATCCGATCAGAAGCAATAATATTCTTTTTTTTTTTTTTTTTTTTTAAATATTGTGTTTCGGGGATTATATCAAAGCAAGCAACAGATTTAAGCGATGTATCAGTTGGCTGCGTGCTCATTTTTGCTTTGTTTTATAATGCCTGGGTATGGGTTCAGGTTGTATAGTCATTGTATAGTCACTGAATTTCTCATTGCGGCTAATTAAGTACAAAATACCAGCGTATCGCATGCAGTGCCTGCCATGTCGTGTACGCCGCCGCCGCCGCGTCTGAAAGCCGCCCGCTTTGGTGAGTAATCTCAAATTATAAGAGGCCATTTTTACACGCTGTGTTGGAACCGCTCATTAAGGCGCAGCTCACTTTAAAAGTAAATGCCGCATTGTGCCCTGAATAAAGGTGCCACTGGAAATGACAGCGTTGCTTTTTTTTTTAATGAGCCGCCTCGGTCCTGTTCTGCCGCGTCTCGTGTTTAGAAGCGTCGCTAAAGGCGGATGTAGTGATGCCAGGGTGATTCTGCGAGGCAGGAAACACTCCGCCAACACTTCCACTCCTCCGCCTCCCCTCGGCGCTGGATTCGCCTTTCATTCATTTTCCGGCGGCTTTTCATTTGACTTGTTTCAACAGTTTCATTGCGTCTGTTTTATTCATGGCGCGCTATAAAGCCCAGACAAGGAACCACAGGCTCAGAACCACTTTGATGGGACGCTGACTCGTAGCAGGGTGAGCGATGGCCGTGTCATCGCGGCTCCGTGCTCTTGCTCCCGAGCATCTTGACCTGATCAGGTCGTTAACAGTGCAAACACCTCGCGGCGCTGGAAGCCAGCGGATTTTTGAGTCTGAGCATCTTACGACCAGGCAGAAAAGACCAAAGAGGAAGAGTGAGGAGCAGTAAAATAGCGGGATTCTTGCGGTACTTGTCCACTACATGGTACCAACTCAACTCGACCTGCCTTTGGTACTGGGTACTTTTCTTGGGTTCGTTTTCAATTATAAGACAGTACCGCCTCAATGTAATTGGTCGTCATAGCGCTGCTAACGTCATTTTCAACGCGACGTAGAAATGCACAGTGGCGCCGAGAAAAACAGGAAGAGCGAAACAACGGGAGACAACAACGGAACGGTCACGCCGACGGAGGGCTCCGAGATCTCACAGAACATCACAGTAGAACCAAGAGTCTTCTCACTCAATGCAGAAACATGCTTGCGTTCCACTCGGTCGCAGCCTTGTGGCAAAATGAGTTCTTTCTCTCCACAAAGCATTGCATTTAAATGCAAAACTCCTCGTTTTTGCTTTAATCTCAATTTTTTTTTTTTTTTTTTTTTGCTGTGTTAAAATGACTAGAAATCGAAAATTCAGCAGAATAGAAAGTGGGATATGACGGATAACAACAACAACAACAACGGCTAGATGCGGAGGCAGGTGAATTGCTTTCTAAAGAAATGAGCATGTCAGTGACCAGAACTGAGAGAGGAAGAACAATTCTTATTGGTGTGCAGAACCAAACTATAATTAGTTCTTAAAGTGAAACTAATGAGGACAGGAGCAGGATTTCAGCACGGCCGAAGCCAAGATGAAATGATAATAGAAGCCACTTTTTGGTATCTGCATTCATCCTTCAGTTTCCACATTTGCAATTGGTACCTGTGGAAGTATTGACCAGGGCTCAGCCAATCTCTATGTAAATTATAAAATCAATCTAATGCCATTTCTCCTCATATATTTGATGGCCTAGACTAGCAGGATAAATCTGGGTTGGGAAAATTAAAAGAGCGGGACCCTGGCTGTCCCTCATTCCCACCGCTGACCCACATGCGAGGCCCGTAACCCGCCAACGTCACCGCCGACTGTAGGCAGGCGCCGTCCCTGCTGTGTGTTTGTGTGTGTGTGTCTTGTGTGTGTGTGTGTGGACCGAATACTGGAAGACAGATGTCAGGGTCTGATTTCAAGTAGGTTTCGCCAATCAAAATTAATAAGAGGAAGAAAAGAAAAAAAAAAGGCTCACATTGATCACAATGCTGGTTTAGACACACTGGCAGAAATAAAATGTAAGAATAAATAAATGAAATATGATATTTACAGGTCATTTCAGTCCTCAAACTCATCTGTTTGAACCTGACTGCTCTCAAGCTTGTTGGAGAAATTGCAAATCAGTATAATAAAGTTAAATTAGATCTTCTTTCATCGTCCACATTCCCATTCCCATTGCTGCAAATAAATGTCACCCATGCTTGAACCCGGTAAAGGGGGCGGGGCCAGCTTCTTCAGAGCACGCCGGCTGATCAGGTTCACGTCCGCGCCTGGTGTGGACGGCTGGCGACCCCGCGGCAGAGCCGGCTCGCCGCTCCGGGTTGCCAGCTGTGATGCAAACATGGCCGGCCAGGTCAGCAACGCTGCAGCTGGAGGCTGCTGGCCGGCAGCGAAGCCACGGAGACGAGCGGCCAGCCGGCGCGGCGAGCACGGAGGCGTGCGAGGTGCCCTTCTCTGCCTCTAATGCGTCCAGGGGGGTGTGATTGATTTTTTTTTTTTTTTTTTGCGCGCAGGAGCGGGTGTCTTAATGTCCTAATGCATTGCTCTGTCACAGAGGGCTGCCTTGGCAAGCTGCCCTTTCCAGAGACTGATCTGGCACTCGATTGGATGAGACCAGGGTAAATAAATAAAGAGGGAGGTAGGGAGAGGAGGTCTGGAGGAGGAGGAGGAGGAGCAGGAGGAGGAGAGGGATGGGCGACAAGCATGATTACACCGAGCAGATACACACAAACGCGAGCACACACACACATTGTTCTCCTGCAAAACACGCTCCTAAACAATCGTCATACCTTTCTCACACACACACACACACACGCGCGCGCGAGAGATAATTCCACCAATTCCTTGGAGAATTATAACACCTTCATCAATATTTTTAGCTTTTCCGACAACCCCGCTGGATTTCCTTCTGCCGTTAGCCTAGCTTAGCAAGGTGGCCTCAAGTTGCTAACTCGGCTCAGTTGCTATTTTAGCCCTGAGAGCTGCGCACTTTCATGTTGCCATGGCTACGGGCTGGTTTGCAGATGAATTCGCAGCGATTAAACCTGGAGCTAGACTGCATGGGCATTTATCTATTATGGTGCCAATCAGAAAAGAATACCCGACCAGCCCAGGTGGGCGAGTGGATGCCAAATACTGAATGGCAACTTCCACCCCGGTCTGGTTTCACCAAGTATGTTTACATCAAATTTATTCTCTATTGACTTACACTGTGCAGACATGTCCTTTAGTGCAGTAAAATTACGGAGAGTGGCTGAGTGGCTCCTACCAAGGGCGCCTCTAGCCCTCACCTGCGCTGTTCTCACCATCCCAGCTTCATGTTTCGCAGGATTCCCTTTTTCTCTTTCTTTACTGCACTTTCAGCCGTGTCGCCCGTGCTGGAGCAGCGACACATCATCCCCTCGCAGCGGACGTCCACGGGTAGCAAATGGCTTTAAATGACACATGAAAGGCTGCAAATTCATCGATATGAAACGCCTCAAAGTGGTGAACTATCAAATACATCATCCATTCAGAACACACTGTCCACTTCCAAAACTGCAAGGCAGTAATGGCAGGATACAACATCCAAGTCCAAGGACGCCCACTCACTGCGGTGGCAGGTTATATAATTAGCAGAGATAATCTCAAACCTGGGGTAAAAACCTGACACCATCGATGCACAGACCTGATAAGAACACTTGAGAAATTACAAGAAATCATCAAACCACTCCTAACTTAGCTTAGCGGCTATTTAGCAACTCTCGGCGAGAAAGTGTGGTTGCTAGGTACGGCAGTCATTAACAAGCTGCTTGATTTAATAATAAACGGACATGACGCATGATCATGGGCAAAAGTCCAATTTGGATTTATCCTGTGCTAATCAAATTATTTTATCTCGCCAACATGCTTGTTGATTCAATTGCGGCTGATCATTGTTACATTTAGCAATGTTTGTATTTATTTATCACGTTGGTACCTTAAAGGACGTCATCTATTTGATGCAAACAAACAAAAAAAAACAACAACATAAAAACAGATCAGCTTCCATCACCGTCTGTGACCCGGGCCCCGCTGCGTTCCTAGTAGTAACCTCTGGATCCATTAGCTCTCACTTGACTATATGCTAAGCCATTTTCTTGATGAATATAAGCAGCGTCCCATCAATAACGCTTCAAAGCGGAGAAGAAGCCCACTGAAGATGTCCATGATCCCCAGGAATTTTCCTTTGAATCCACCGTGAACCGACTGGCTAAGAAGAACAACACAATCCATCTGCTATTATGTCTAACCTGTGATATGGATTTTCGTGAAACACTTATATAAGTTACTGATGAGTAATGCAATGCGGCAGCAGAGATGAGTCTCATTATTCATCTCTTGTTGACTGTGAAGTTACTTCACTATTAAAATAAATGAGCACCCCTCCAGTCTCCGTGTTTATGGGCGCTCATCGAGTGTTTTTATTCCGATGGCCTCTAATGAGAAATTAAGAGGGGAAAAAAAGTACACAGTCGAGCTGAAGTTGTCGTACGTGCTTTAGGAAGTCAGCAACCTGCACATCTGATTGATTTGCAGGATTTTGAGCATAAAAGTGATATTTTCACAACTTTCACTGGAAACTTTATGTACAACCCCTCCTTCCTTCGACTGAAGTCAAGAGGAACCTTCGTGAGACATTTCCAGCCACTAACATCTCCAGAAGAAACCAGACCGCAGTTCTGGATGGCAAAGCTCGAGGATGACCCTTCCTTATGGGAAGTCCTCCTCCCTGACTCACAACGAGTGATACCATGACTTGGGTTCTGGTCTGGTCGTCGAGTGTCGGATTGCCGTGTCAGTAAAATATCCTCCAGATGGGACGTAGGATCTCGACATGGTGTGAAGTTCCTGGCTCTCCACCAGTGAACATGGATGCAAGTCTTTGTCAGTAAAAGTAGCAATAGAGTTGGCGCCGCCCTGCCAAAGTTCGGTGGAAGCTTCGATGTCGCTCGCTCGATGGTCCCATGGTTGGCATCAACTACAACCGGGTGGAAATGTGCAGTGTGTTTTCTCGTGTTTGTCAGGTTTCCAGCGTATCTGAGTTTAGTTTGACACCACTGTCCTACTGTGGCTCTTGTCCAGCTCCCTTGTCCCCTCAACTTCATAGAAGCCCACAGGCTTCCATTCACTAGCTTTGACTGCAGAGGGCGCCACACATGTTCACGTTCCGTCAACATTACATTATCAATTCACATTTAGGATTTTTAACATTTGTGAATCGGCTCAATTGTCCGCATCGCAACGCATCTAAGAATCTGTTTTTTCCTTCCCGCCACCACGGACGATCAGGCGGGGGCTACGAGACCGACCCGGCCACCTGTGAATGTAGAGAAAGCGGCTCAAACTATGAAGCTCCGCCCTGGCAAACTTTCCGCAGACCACATTTCATGCGTGTGTCCAGTCAAGCGTTGGCGGTGCTGCAGCAACATAGTCATCATCGTGCCGTACACCGAGTCATAAAGCCGAGCTCTCCTGCTCCACTCACACAGCGCCTATACGCCAGGATGCAATGTTCCTGGTGCCATATGGTTTCACCAGCACTTTTCCTCATATGGAAAGAGAACACAGTCACAGCAAGGCTTCATAAGCATGCTATAGCTAGCATACAGTACATGCTTTTGCCGTGCTGCCTGGAGTATCTGGCACCCCAACAGCGGCAGCTGAGTCCTACGAGTGCCAGTTTCTTTCTCGAGAGAAATAACTCAACTTCAAGAACATTTTGTTGCCAAAAAAATCGCAATTTGCAGCTTCATTGGAGTGTTGAAATGTAATGACCCGAGGTGGAACAAAGTGGTTGGAAGAAGAAGAAGAAGAAGGAAAAAAAAAAAAAAAAAAAAAAAAACACCAACAAC
>CAAKHG010034267.1:0-16606 GCA_901007715.1 Dactylopterus volitans
ACTGACAAAGGTACTGATAAAAAAAACCTTGAAGTAGTGCAGGAGTTCCCGGCAGGTGATTTTGACTCCTCCGATCTCTTTCTCCACCAGGTTCTCCGGAGAGAGCAGCGTCGGCACCAGCTTCACAAGCTCCCCCTTGAAATCCTCGTCGATATCTGAGGCAGACGGCGACAGGAGCGGGTGGTGAGTGCGACTGCTGGCACAACCACGTCACCGCTGATTGGGAAGCTCTTATTCATACTCCCTTTTGCAAGAGGTTCAAATCTTTAACAGGATGCAGCAGGGTTCATGGTGTCCATCGGTTTTCCTGTACCTAAATATCATGTCTAATCAACAGTAATCAAGATGCAATCAAACTGACCTTCTGAGGTTCTATCGATGAATATGCAACTATGCTGATGTTGGTTTTAGGTCCACAGCCTTGTCACTAAGACTTGGCAAATCACTGGCCTGTATTTCACTTTTAGGAATGCAACTTGAGTGGAAATCAGGATTTTAGTAAGTCTAGCTGGATGGGGGTTTTTTTCTCCTCCTCACCCGGCCTCAGTTTGGTGTCTCACCTCTGAGCCGGCCGTCGAAGTGAGGGTTGGTGGCCACTTTGAGGCCGGGGTGTGGCAGCAGGAAGCAGCTGATGTTGGAGAAGCAGGAGTGGATGTGTTTCCTGACGTTCTGCAGCTCCTCGTGTTGGTTCTGCTTCACCTGCAGCCGTTTCTCCAGGAAGCTCTGTCCTCCCTCCAGACCGTACGGATGCTCATAGGGGTAACTCCAGTCTCTGATCAGGAACATCAGCGTCTGAGGAGGACGACACACTCGGGTTACTGGTCCACGATCAGTGACCAGGATTCCCTCACTTTTTTTCTTCTTTTTTTTTTTAACCAATGAAGTTTCAAAAGTTGAACCAACATACTTCACCACATTTCCATGACTTTTAGGAGCTTTTAAATAGGTAGAGTGATATACCAACCACTGGATGCAATATTGAGTCCCTGTCACAAAGCAGCATTCCAGCCTGCCTTGAAGCCTCGGCCGTCATCCCCGTCTTCCCAAAAAGCCAGCAGGGGGCAGCCTCAGCGACTACGGGCCTGTTGCCTGCAGTCATGAAGTGTTTTGGAAGACTGGTTTCTCAACACATCAGGGCCTGTCTGCAACCCAGTCTGGACCCTCATCAGTTGGCCTACAGGGCAAACCGATCTATAGATGACGCCATCATCACCATAGCGCTCCACACCGCGCTGAGTCACCTGGGGGACCGGGGGAGCTACGCGAGGCTGCTCCTCCTGGACTTCAGCTCAGCCTCCAATCTCAATCTCAATCTCACTTTACCAATCTCATCTTCTCCTCCATGTGCCAGTGGATTACGGACTTTTTAACTAGCCGCCCACAATCCGTCAAACTCGGCCCCCATGTCTCCTCCACCCTCACGCTCACACTCAACACCGGTTCTCCACAAGAATCACATGACTGCACTCGGGATGACACCACCGTGGTCGGGCTCATCTCTGGGGAGGATGAGTCCGACTGCAGAGATGAGGTCAGCAGACTGACAGCGTGGTGCTCAGAAAACAACCTTCCACTGAACACCGCAAAAACCAAAGAGATGATCCTGGACTTCAGGAAAGGCAGAGCAGACCCGATTCCAGGGCGCGCACATCTCGGACGACCTCTCCTGGACTGCTAGCGCCACGGCGGCGGTGAAGAAAGCCCGGCAGCGGCTCCATTTCCTGAGGGTGCTTAGGAGGAACAACCTGGAGGCGGAAGCTGCTGGTGACATCTACAGAGCCACCATCCTGGCAGACTGTATCGCAGCGTGGCAGGCAGGGGGGCCGGGCGGCGGAGAGTGACCAACACGGCCCAAAGGATCGCTGGTTGCAGCCGCGACCTCGGCAGAGCTGTTCACATCATCGAGGGCTCCTCTCACACCGGTGACCACCTGCTCGAGCCGTTACCCTCGGGCCGGCGGCGCCACGGGTCACGCAGGGCTCGGACAATCAGTCTGGGAGATGGGCTTCTTTCCCAGAGCGGCCACCACAATGAACAGTTCAAAATCATAACCATAAGAACTGCTCTGAGAACCATCTTAACGTCAACCAGACACGTGCAGCAACGCCGGCTTTCTGTGCAATTTCATTCAATAAACTGTTTACATTTCTACTATTTATTTTACTCTTCCTATGTACATTGCCGTATTCTTATTGTATTTACACTATTCTTATTTCATTTGTAATACCCTACCTTTGCACTATTTTACCTCACTTTGTACTATTCTTATTTTATTGCACTTGTTGTAAATATTCTAATAAGCACTGAGGAGCAGCGCCTCAAATTTCGTCGTATGCATACAATGACTATAACGGTGATGCTGAGGCTCTTGCTCCAGACTGCTCTGCCATAATTAGCGCACTCCCGTGTGTATCGCTAACACTCACGCGGCACAGCGCTAGCTCGCATCAAATTAGTAGGGTTAAAAATGGTGTATTCCTCCCGTAGTATCTGAGGGAGGTTTGGGATTTTCCGGAACATATTTTAACAAATTGCCAAAACTGGTGTATTTTTTTTACTCCCCCCCCCCCAAAAAGTCTAATTCTAAAGCTTTTTTTTTTTTTTTTTTAAAAAGGAATTTCCTGACCATACAAACACAGAATGGCTGATCACAGGTCATTAATGCTGCTTTTCCACTACAGAATATCGACTCTACTGTACTCTACTCTGGCATCAGGTAGATCTCTGGGTGTCGTTTTCCAACAGGCGTAACTGGCCGTCACAGCGTGACGTCGTCTTCAACGCGACATAGAAATGCAGAGAGAGACAATAATAAGAAGAGATATCGATCTGCAATACTGACGGAATGGTGCTCTTGGTTCTTGGCATGTGGCTGTTATTCAGTAGCTGTTGCTGTTACAGTAGCGTGGTTGTTTACAAGCGGCGGGCACGGGTTCCCCGTTCGCCCCGCGCCGGCGATGCAATGACGCTGTGACGTTTCTCTCTGACCAATCTGCGGTATTTTCAAGTCATCTTTTAGTCTGGTGGGTGTTTTTTTTTTTTTTTTTTTTTTGGAACACCAGGAGAGCTGCTGCTAAGGTCTTACCAGGTAATTTTTTTTCCTGAAAACCAAAAGAGTAGAGTAGAGCTGGTACCATGTAGTGAAAAAGCGCCATAAGAGGCAAAGCATTTTTGCTTGTGTCTTTTGGTCTACATTAAGATTTATTGAACTGTGCATATTTGGACCATCCGGGCGGTACCTGAAAGGGTTTCTCATAGACCTCCTCCATGGCCAGTCGTCCGTACTCGGTGAAGAGCTGAGGAGAGGCGAGAGGTAAACACAGCCATTAAGCTCATTCGGCATGCGCCTGAATCTGTGCACATCCCGACTATTACAATGTTCCAGCTTCATCCAGACCATGAAAGCTTTTCCATTTCCTGCCCTGAACACTTTCCATCTTGAAGCTCTTTGCTGCGGTACAGCCAGAGAAAAGATTCAGGTTTATTTATAGTGATTGGAGAGGAGCAATTTCAGTCTTTTTTAACCTTTTCCTGCTTGATTGACTGCTGATTCTGAAGAGCAGCTGGGACCAAAGATGGAAGAGATTTTTTTTTTCCACTGCGAGGGATTTCTGCCTCATATGGCATCCTGCTGCTTTCGGGTCAGCAGCCAGTCGTGACCCGCGCACGTGAACAGCGCCCGATATGGTTCTCAGCACTTGTAGCAGAACTGCCAGAAGCTGCTCTGCCAGACAAGTTATCAGGACTGCAGCTGCTGAGCAAAATAAGAGGCTCAAGGGGGCACAAAATATCTTGACTGACAAAGTTAGCGAGCACATTTGGCTGTAAACCACAATTCTCGAGTCTCTCTGAACACATGATGGAAGCTCCGATTGAGGTCGTTCATGTGATGTTTTTTTTTTTGAACTGGTCATAGGTACTCGACACAAAGACAAATCCAAGCTTATGAAAATCATCTGAGCCGCCTTTACTTGGGAGCTGAGGGCCGCCACTGACCTGGAGGTGTTGGAGGTCGTCTTCCTGGACGTTCTGGGACAAGTTGTACACCTGAAACGAAGCCAAGAACCTGAACCCGTTGGCCACCCGGTTGCGATCACCGTTAACCCCTTTCGACCGATGTGGTTCCAGTAATAATTGGGAGCCAGCCTGTAAGTCACCGGCTCTTTCCATTTCCGACAGCCAAAGAACTGGCTCCAGAGTAACACATTTGCTGGTCTAGAACAAAGAACTGCCGATGTCAGAGGCTGGGGTGGGAACATCATGACCAAGTAAACCAATATGACCACCATATCTGACAACCAGAGCATCATCACATGGCATTCAGGAGGAATGCCAGCAGAAATGTGCTGGATCGGTTGAGCTTGGATGTCGATGTAGGCGCGCGGGGCCAAGAGCAGCGTGTTCTGCCACAGTCAGTCCTTCTAGCCAGTGACGTAAACGGTGACACAGGACGTGTACAGCCAAGTGGTGCTGGACTCCCTGCGGAAAAGCAATCTGGTTCTTAGAGGGTTTGTGTGTCGCACCAATTCTGAACCAGCACTGGAACCACTTTGGTCAAAAATGGGGTAACTGAGAAATTAATTTCAAACTGGTTTCTGATCCCGATGCCTTTTGGGAACTTGTTAAAACACTTTAAATGTCACAGTTGGAGATATGAAGCCTCAACACTGAAGAATTTCTACAGCAGCACGCTTTTTTTTTGTCTTTTTCAATATCTGACTGATTTCAGGGGCTTCTGATGTGCAATGAACAAAATCGAGTCCTCTTCCAAGAACTGTGCCATGGAAATAAACAGGCCACTGACCTGGACCGAGCTGGTCATGGTGCTTAGGGCGAACAACGTTGCGCAGTCTTTGATGGTGGACTGGCTGTCAAACGCCCCCTGTGTGTCAATTAGTAGAACTGCAACCTGCGGAGACAAGTTTCGTGGAAAAGCCTCGTGACGACGTCTTCCCCCACCGACTGGCTCAATAACGACGCAGATCCGTTTGGCAACCAAGGGAAGCTCCCGTTATGCGGCCAATTCACCATTTCTCAGAGATTGCAGTATTCATACCAGTTCAGTTCTCAGCTCTAAGCCATCCCCCACTTACTTTAATGTCATGTTGGTTATAGAGCCGAAACAAAGAGGCAGAGATCTGTGGGAGGTGTGAGGCTGCTCCAACAGCCATTTAAGAGATTGCAATTCATCATCAAAATAGACTCAAGGCGTATTCACGCATGAAACTCGTTTGCTTTGTTCTGATTCAGAGGCTGCAATTATAGAATTGCTGCGTTTGTCTCTGTGTGCTCATGTGCAATATTCAACTGGTGACTGCCGTCGCCACTCATTCCGCCCAACTCACAACGGCTGACTTTAGCAAGCCATTTTATGTGCATTAGAAGTGTGGCATGGGATAACCTGGATGACCCACCAGCCGATTCCCCTCTTGGCATTTTTGCGGTCACGGCGAACACAAGGCCGGAAGTAGCATCAACAACATGCACGCTTAACAGGCTACCAATTTAACGGTTAAAAGCTACCCAATTATAAGTCATTCCTGACAACTTCTTTCATGTTTCTCATGTTTCATGTTTTGTTTCGGGTTTCTAACTTCTTCTACTATCGTTTACTGGTGCGTTACAGACCTGAGTGGTACTTTGGGGCACCATTTGTGGCACTTTATTTTAGCCATGAATTGAATTATGGCTGCTGACCTCTCAGATCAACTTTGTCTGGCTTCAAATATTAAAAATATAATAAATTTCGGCCATTTTTTAAAATCCTGGCGTGCATTTTAGTGATAAACTCATTATGCTGGACGCATTTTCCCAAATAAATTGATACACTTTGAGTTATGGAGCTGATCTGCTGAGATTAAATATATTTTCATGCCACAAACCAAGGCAGTAATTAGATGACATTGTAAAGCTCTCTGAATTGCATGAACACACCCTCAGTTCATCAAGCCGTTTTTCCTTGGGAGGAACGTGATGCATTTACTATTCATATGTATATAGTATTGTTGGACTTAATGTGGTTTTAACATACACCTTGCAAATCCCATTTACTGTGAGTAAATGTACCGATTTCTCAGTGTTTGTGATATGAAATGAAGGCAACTATAGTATATACTCAAAAAAGAAATAAAAATCACCAGACTTATTCATGTTCTTCATCAGTAACACTATTGGCCTTGCGCCGTTCACGCTCTGCATTTCGATTTTGCTTTGTCAGCAATATTCATGTCGCATTTAATTTCAATTTTACATGTTGGGACAGCAATTAACACGAAATTGTGATTTTACAATGTACTGAGCTGATCTCGTGTTCCTCTTGTGTTGAGGGTGCTGCCTTGGATCCCGCCGGCAAACCCACCTTGCAGCCGTCTGGTTTCTCCACCACGAACACCTCGCTCCAGGCCAGGATGCCCGTGGTCTCCCTCTCGCAGCCGCCACGCCAGGTGAAGCCAGTCAGGGGCTCGTCCTCACCGCCGGCCCACAAATGGACCGACTGCACGGACACAAGAGGACAGGTTAGCACACTGTCCCCGGGAACTATGATTCCGCAATCAGAGGGCATTCGACAAGTAAGCTACTTCTTGTAACGGCACGAGAATGAGAGGGAAGGAATGGAAATAAAGCAACAGGCCGCTGAGGGAGGGAGGGGTTGGCGCTGCAGGAACACCTGTACATTCGGATCCCATCAAGTCAACCGGTTTGCCACCAATTCAGCTCTTGTAGCTGTCGGGAAGCGCGATATTTCTGTTTGTCATTTAGGTTCAAGGTTTTATTGTCCCATGATTAACATGAGACCACACAGGCATCCAGAGTCTGTGTCAATGATAATAACAACAACAACTGGTAAAAAGAAGCAAGCGGTCAAAAAGAGCAATGGGATTATGATGAAAGTATATGAGCACATAAATGTCGCCACATTCAGATTATTCTCTACACGCAATAGCGGGCGATTTGCGGTTTGTAGCATCGTGACCAGTTTCTGTCCTTCCAGCATCGTCTCCCGCGACGACCCCAGTGATAAACGAGTGGAATGAGCACCTTTCTCAGAACGTCGATGAAACCTCAGCATCTCGGTGATCTGCAACTGTCTGTCGCGCGCAGGAAAACTGTCCGACAGCGTGCACGCCACGGCCGGCGGCCGGCCCCGACGCTTTACAGTCTAACGCACAGGATTTGCAATTAATCGGCCAAAACGTGGGAAAAAAAAAAAACCCGCTCGGTTTCTGAAACGCCCAAGAAGCTGCGCAGAGTCACACTCATTCTTTCAGACCATCTGAAGGGACGCGAATAGCAGCGCGACCACCGCTTGACCTGTGGGGGTGGAGCTTATTCCACGCATAAAAATGGCCTTTATGTGTGGAATAAGCTGCAGCGAGCACGGCAGGAGGCCCGGCCACTGAGCGGGCATTATGCCGGCCTAAAATCCTCTTTACAGCATGATGAAACCCTCCAGAATGTTCCCCTGCACTTGCTACAAGTCAAAGCGGAGAGAGGTTGCGTCGCAGATGCGCTCGAGTGCTGCTCCCATTTCCAAACTTTAACTTTTGATAAAGTCCTGTTTTGCTGGGTTTGACGCGGGAGGCGCTGAAGGGGAAAGTTTGGCCATTTTGGATGGTGTGTTTCACAGTTCATTCTGACAAGTCGCATTCCTTTAAAAAGATTGACAAAACCCCAGCGCTCTTGTGCCAGAGTCCCCCCCCCCCCCGCCCCCCAAAAAAAATTGACGGCTGGCTTGGCCAACTTGAAACGGCGCCGTCATTTTCAGTGCAGAGCAAACGCGGCGTGACCTGGAGCTGCCGCGCCGCCGTTGTAGCGCTCCGCAAGCCCGTCGAGTTGAGGGATGACGAATCTGTGTCTGTCCATAACAAATGTAGTGAAGCCTTTGAATGAAACGGACTAGAAAGACGTCACCCCTTCCTTCGAATGGACATTCGTTTTTTTTAAAAAATCATCGGGGATGACTTGCACTCCAATATGCCTTTTGTGGTGCAACGCAGACCTTGACCACCAAATCTTATCAGTTCATGCTTGAGCCCCGAGTTGACATTTTGGGTCAAATACAAAGACGTATATGAAGTATACCCTAAAGCTTTATCTGAATTAAGCATTTCAGCGGGATATGCCGATATTTCCGTTTTGGAAAACGTCGCCCAATCAGACGTTTTTCGGGCAGTTTGTGCCACATAAACTCTTAAACGTTGAGGGCACGCGGGGCGGTTCTGCGCGTTGCACACAAATCCGCAAATTGTTGGAGAAGCATGAGCAGAAGAAAAGCCCACATTGCTGGTGGGAGGGAGAATCCCACCTACTGTAGCTTGGGAAAGGAGGCAAATTCCTCCGTAGCGCTTAAATAGGATGCGCATTGTTATTGCCGCTGTGTCGACTGCAAAAGCCGGAATATCAACTTTTTTTTTGGAATAAGGGCGAACCCGGAATGTGAGTTCCTGGCGTCCCCGAGCCCGGCTCACCTGTTTGTACATGTAGCGCAGCATGAAGTCCAGCAGGAAGGACTTGCCCTTGCGGAAAGCCCCCGCCACCGACACCACCACAACGTTGAGGTCCTGCACATCCTCCTGCAGCAGCAGCCGTTCCAGCGCCTCCTCCTGCAGCAGAAACGTGTGCTCCTCCTCGTCGGCCACCACGATCTGCACGGGCCTGGCCGCGCTCACCACCTCTTCCTCTTCCTCCTCCTCCAGCAGGTCCTCCTCCTCGTCCTCCTGACGCCTCATCCGGGACGCGTCTGACTGGAGCCCCTGCACGCCTGAGGAGAGAGGTGAGCTGCACACGCGCGCTCCGGCCTGCGCGGGAATCTGGCGCCGGCCGTGAAGAGAAGTTCATCTCATCCTTTAATCTTGTTTAATCATACATCATAATCAACTTTTTTTTCCCCCCGCCAGAAATGCAGCTGAATGGTGCCTTTAATTTCCCACCCAACAGTCCAGATTATATGAGAACATGAATAAGAAATAGACATTTGAGCCACTTAAATCCGCATGAAAATACCTGACGTTATCAACCGATACGTTCGATGTTTCAACTGTGTGCAGAATATGTTAGATGAATGTCAACATGTGTGGAAACGGTTTTTTTCTCCCCCTTTCTTCTTATCTACAGTCAACCTGCAGTTTCCCCAAAGGTCAACAGCGTCCAACGTTCAGCCTCCTAGGCTGCCGCTCACGAGGCTTCACGTGAGCGGAGAATCCCAGCTATTATGGGATGGTCCATTTGGGCCGACGGACTCTCGGCTGGCCTTGTACGGCAGCGGGGGACCACTTCACCGATCCTCGCAGCCGCTTACGAAATGTCTGGGGGGGTCAGGGAGAGGTCGCTCATCTCCGGCTGAACGGAACAAGGCTTGCGCAAGTAAAGAAAAAAACTCTGCGTCGTTCCTTGTTTGAATATGCCGGGGGACTGAACCCGTGACCTCAAAAGGTTCCGCCACGGCGCCCGCTCGGGCGTCACGTGGCTCGGCAGCTAACGCGGCGGCCTGAGGCCTCACGGCGGGGCAGGGGGGGCGGGAAGAAGCACAGCATCTTCATTCAGGTCAGCGTGGAGCCGGCCGGGCCATGTGACGGCTCTGCGGGCAGGCGGCAAACACAATGACGCCGATCCGCTTCCACCACAGCCGCCATGATGAAAAACCCACAGCGTCACACCGCCGATCGAGGGGAGAGTGGTGTACACAGGATGACGACTAAACGGTTATAGACCATGATGATGGTGATGATGATGATGATGTGCGCATTAAACCGGGGCTTCAGAGAGGGAGAGATCAGTGATCCGGTTAATTCAATGTCCCACCATTTCCTCCTTGCCGCACACGCGCTGCTTGAGGGGGAAAAACACACACACTCGGCCGTAGCAAAGAAAAGTGCAGAGCTGCGACAATCAGTCATTAGCAGCTCACCAGAAAAATTGATGAGCTGCTTTGAAAACCACCGTCCTTAAATCAGACTGCAGGACCAAAAGGCGCCAGCAGATCAGTGGGGCCACCTTCAAGCTCAAAAAGGTCAAAATCAGTGCGGCCAGAGTTCAGCACTTCACACATCAGCGAGCTCTCAGGGCCCCAAACCCACAATTGACCCGTTCCACAAGGGGCCTTAAGCGGACTTGCCTGGGAAGCAGAATTCACTTATATAAAATCACCCACAATTCGTCCCGGCGCTCATGTGATGCGCTTTTTGCAGCTGAAAAAAAACAAAAAAAAAAACTTATGAATGGGTGAAGTCATCTGAAATACAATAGAGACTCAGGGAGATGTGCACACAGATATCGCCGCTTCAGCGCACCTTCGTGCGTGTGACTGCTGCGGCCCAATGTGGTGGGACTCGCTCTACATGGCAGCCATTCTCAAGGCACCCCGTTCTCATGCAAGCAGATATTATTCAGCAACCTCCGTTTAAAAAATCCGTCGCAATGTTCCCGTGTAGATCGACACACAAATTTCCAGGCCTGGAGAATCTGCTCTTTGTCACGAAATTCGCTCCTAGTTCGACAGGTGCCATGCTCGGTTTAGGTGGTTCGGCTGCTGCTGCGATCGACGGGTATCAGCTCTGACCCGGTCGGCTGGTTTCTAAAAGCCAACCTGTCCACCGGACCTCATGCTAACAAAAGGGGTGACTAGCAAGACGGCAACCCAGAGGTGGTTTCATTGGGAAGCTAGCAACCTCGCGGCAAATTAACCAACGAGCCGCTGGCTGAGGGACACCAATGGACCTTTTCCACTACATGGTACCCGCTCTACTCTACTCTGGTATCAGGTACTTTTTTAGGGGGTCATTTTCCATTAGAAAATAGTACCGCCTCAGTGTAACTGGTTGTCATAGCGAGGCTGTGCAAGACCGCACGGGCGCCACCTTCGAGGCGAGACGGAAATGCCGGCCATCACCACGGCGTCGTCTTTCTGGTCGCCAGTTTTTAAAGTGAAAAACTAGTGGTCTGGTGGTTCAAAAATGGCGGGCACGGGCTCGCGCTGCTCAGGGTATTCTGCGTGCGCCGATGACGCCATGGCGATTCTCTGACCAATCCGTGGTCAGAGTACCCGGTTGACCTTTCTTGGAACTAAAGGTACTAAATAAAGAGGTAGAGTAGAGCCGGTACCATGTAGAGGTGTATTTTCAACTTTTTTTTCCCAAAAATATTCTAATTCCACAGCTTTTTCAGGAATTTCATGACCACGGGAACCTGGAATGGGTGATCGCAGTTATTAATGCTGCTTTTCCATCACATAGCATCTACCCTACTGGACTCTGGTATCGGGTACTTTTCTGCGGCTCGCTTTCCATTAGAAGATCGTACCGCCTCGGGGTAACTGGTCGTCATAGTGATGCTGCGCAATGCTGCTGTGACGTCATCTTCAATGCGACATAGAAACAAGGAGGAGGAGAGATTTTTTTTTCTTTTGGACAACATTGATGGAATGGCATTCTTGATTCTCAGCTGTTTAAACGACCGCAGGCACGGTTCCGCGCTGCGCCCAGTGTTCCGCGCTGCGCCCAGTGTTCCACGCGTGCCGCACACCGATCGCGGTGTTGTGACGTCACCTTTTAGCACCTCATGGGTCAGCCAGTTTTGGAACCCCAGGAGAGCAGCTGCTAAACATGGGGCGCCTGGTACTTTTCCCCTAGTGGGAAACCATAAAAGGCGAGTGGAGTCGAGCCGGTACCGTGTAGTGGAAAAGCGCCGCAACCTGGCAGCTTTGGAAAGATCCCAAGTTCCTCGGCTGTGACGATAAGCCGGTTACTGCACAACCACCGAACACCAGGTGGAACACAGGTGGGAGCTGCAGTAGCAAGCAGTAGCGAGTTCCTTTTCGGAGAGAATTAACCTGAGTGACACCAGTCGGGCCCCTGAGAACCCCTCTCCTCTCGCACGGATGCAGCCTGGATGTCAGCCAGAACAATTACAAAGCAAAGAAAGAACACAAGCTGCGACCTATGGCTCACAAACTGACATCAGCAGTGGATTCGCTCCAGCAGGGAAGGAAAGTTGCCTCGACTGCCCGGGCTCACGTCGCTGTGCGAGACTCTGACCCCCCCCCCATGACTCCCGGTAAGCGGGTTGGCACCTTTCATGGCAGCACCCATCATCATCATCATCACCATCATCACCAGCAGCAGCAGCGCTTGAACGTGCGCGATCGGGGCGATGCTGCCAGGCTCCGCTGTGGTTCCGGAGGCTCGATAAATCACCGCTTCCCGCCGCCGCCGCTCTGAGGCAAGGCCACCGGCGCCGCGGCCGCTGGCGGGGGCCGCCGAGGAGCCGTCACAGGCAGCCCAACAATGAAGAAACGGCTCGAACGGGGCTAGCGGCTACGCTAGCCGGACCGCTAGCCGCGTCCGGCGGCAGGTGAGCGGCAGGCTCGGTCTGGCCGCGCTAGCGAGCGCCGCGGGCGATGACTCGGCGCGGCGCCGAAACACGGCGCCCCCGTTGGGGGGGTCGGCGGCGGCCGCCGTGCGTTCGCGGCGGGACGCGGCGGCTCGCGGCGGCGGGGGGGGAGGACGTCCGAGGATGCGACTCTTCGACGCAGCGTAATTTCGTAACGCCTCCCCGTTCCTGGCGGCTCGCAGCAGAGCGACCCGCGACGGACGCCGCGCATTCGGAAAAGAAATGAAATTAAAAAAATAGAAGAAAAAAAAAAAACGCCAGCTGCCGAGCCGGCGACCCGAATCCAGCTCCCGCCGAGTGTGCTCGTACCTGCTTTGAAGATGCTGTTTATGTGATGCCGCTGCCTCGACCTGCTCTCCTCCGCCGCCATCTTTCTTGACCTGCTGGAGAGCGGCAGGCTTCTCTGACGTCACAAAGCTGGGAGGCGGTTGGGTGTCCGCGGGGTCCTACAGCGCCGACGCCCCGCCCCTTCCCCTCCCCCCCCCCGATGCTGCCCGATTGCTGCCCGATGCTGCCCGATGCCGCCCGGCCAGATTCCGGGTTGGGTTAACCCTGATGTCAACGGGACCCTATCGAACACGCACACCGAGCAGCCATAACATTATGACCACCTGCATGTCCACCATAGAGTATAATACAACAGCCCGGCAATCAGTTCACCCTTCAGGAGGAGTTTTATGTTGAATTTTGGTTGAATGTGTGTGAGAGAGGTGTCGACATATTTGAATGATTGTTACTGGGACACTGTTGAACTGTAGTGGGCTACACTGGGAGGTGTCCCTAATATTTTGGTTACCCTAATGCATATGAGTTAGATGGCCAAAATATTAGGGACACCTCTGAGTGTAAACCAGTGCAGTTCAACAGCATCACAAATTACAGTCCCAGTGACATTATCACAACTCATTAATGTGGATGTGTGTGTGGGTATAAAAAATTAAAATACAGAACAAACATTCAGTATAAAAATTCAAAATTAAAACTCCTGAAGGGAGAATTTATAGCAGGGCTGATAGATAGATAGATAGATAGATAGATAGATAGATAGATAGATAGATAGATAGATAGATAGATAGATAGATAGATAGATAGATAGATAGATAGATAGATAGATAAAAACGTATAAAACAGATATAAACACGAAACTAAAATAGCTGTAATCTGTAAAAGTCTGTAAAAGTTCACGAGCTTGTTTTAGTTTCAGCCATTGTTGTCCTTGTGTGTTAAAGAACCTTGAGCTCTGTCGGTGTTTATATATTATACGGTAAACTTTCTGTGGTCTTAATGTCATTCTTGATCAGTGTATCATGTATAATTATATATATCCGTCCTCTGGATATATGAAGATGTTTGTATACAGTATGCATTAAAACAAACAAAAAAAAGTTGTGTATCTATTTCATCAACTTCTATATCAGGTGATGTGCTGTGACCGTATATAGTGTTGCACTATATTCTATGACAAACATGCAGGGGTCATAAGGTCATGCTCGATCACCAACCAGCCAATCTTGCGACACGTGTCCTGCCTCCACCAGCTGATGTAATAAGGCATGACGTCACTTTTTTTTTTTTGTCACCTGCACACTGAATTAGTCGTGTGATTTTTTTTTCTTTTTTTTTAAACGTCACGCTTCACTCCAGACAGTTTCTGCGGGTTTTTACTGGGAAGCAAACCCGCCACACATAATTAGGCCTGAATGTCAGAACTTATTTTTAAAATCTTGTGACTTGCCCGGAGAAAATAGATTCGAGGAGGAACAAGCTAATGTTCCCCCAAACTCTGGGAGGACGCGGCACTACTCGGAATCCACCCTCACTCACCGCCATGCGTGCTGGTATTTGTTAAAATGTGTTGTTTTTTTTGTTTTGTCGCATTATATTTGCTACGTCAAATATTTATGACATTTAGAGACAAAAAAAAAGGCCCAAAACATTTTAACGGTCACATTTTTTTTCCTGCCTTCAGCCTTTTTACAAGCTTTTTAAAAAAATTTTGTTCAGGCATAAAGGGAATTTATGTTTGCAATACCATAATACATCCATCATGGTAGTTGCATATAAACCAAAAGAAATCATAAAATGTACATTTTTAATTTGTTTTATTACATATTTAATAAGATCATAATATGATGAGTGTTTTTGCCACATTGCAGATTGCATCATGAAATACAACTCAGTGACAGCCGACAGACAGATTAACAATTTTATATTTGTTACGCCCATTTTCAGCATGACTTTACTATGTAATGTGGTGTGGTTATTATTAAGTCCCCCCGAAAAAATAGATAATTAGTCTGAAACATCAGTAGCAATAATATAGTGAGCCGCGAGCAGACGACGGCCATATTGGATGCAGTGCATGAGAATGCACGACTGCACGCAGCGCATGGATCATCCACCAGGGGGCAGCTCATGCGCTTGATTGCTCACAGCAGGATTTTCAGGAAAGCACTGGTCATGTTGATGACCTACGCATATCGTATCTTATCGTTTCAGATTTTATTTTATCACAAGATACAAGCGGTGTTACATCTGGATGACGTCCATGGTCCCTCGAAGATGAATAATCCCACTGACAGTGGCCATTTTTGGCGGTTCCTCCGGTGCCACCAGCACTTTGACTGGTGCCAAATTGTTGTCATTCATGGCTCCGCGTCTCAGCTACAGTTCCTGTCAGGTGCTGAACCAGGAAGAAACACACGTCAGTCTCAAAACCTGCTAAGAGTTTTTGGGTCATCCTGTTTTTTTCTTCTTTTCTTCTCGTGTTGAAAACACAGGAAGCAGTGACGCCGAGTGCAGGTTCAAACTTCTGACCTGGTTTAGTTTCTGCGCCGCGCGTCAGATCACACCTCACACCTGGAAGCCGGCGTGGTTGAGCCATATCTGATGGCAGGCTGGTCAGACTGGCTGCTCCTCGTGTGGCTGACACACACACACACACACACACACACACACACACACACACACACACACACACACACACACACACACACACACACACACAGTCAAGACCTTCAAACTGTCATCGACTTCCAGCTGTCTCCTGGGCCCTGATTGGCTGACGGCGTCTCAAATGTGCAGCAGGTGGTGGAGGGGGGCAAATAAAAATAGGGAACGTTCTTTTTTTTCTTTTTTTTCCAGCCACAAGCAGCAACTTATTTTTAGAACTCATGTAATAAGTAGCGGTGTGAAAATGTTTATTGGAATGTTTATTCAAAGAGCCTCTGAACACCAGCTGCGCAGAGGCATTATATGTGACAGTATCATATATCTATAGAGTTTAGAATGATTAGAAATGGATAAAAACTCAACACAGAGATGATAGTAAAGCAAACAGGCAGCTGACAATGTTTTAGTTAACGAGCAGCAGGCCGACAAACCGGCTGATCCCGGATAATCAAGACACACACACACACACACACACACACACACACACACACACGATTGACAGCAACATCTATAAAAAGACTGAAAGCAAAAATTCAGCAAATACTTGATTTTAATAGTCAATTCAAAGTAAAGGAAAGCCAATTGTAAAAAAAAATAATTCAAGTAATCATCCCTCATAAGCTGAAATGACAAAACAATTGTCAAAATTAGATAAATCAAATTACACTAAAAAAATACACTCGGGAAAATGAATCTACACCAAACTAAACAAGAAATGTGAAATAAAAAAATAAAATGATTCATGATCCGCCTCTTTCCAGCCGATGACTGATCCCTCCCTGAGTTATTTAAGCGTCCTGACACACCAGCAAACGTGTCACACGTCTGATTCTTTGCACAGACGCAGCTCATGACGCCCTAATCACGCCTGACCCATGCGAGACCTTTCCCTCCCGAATCCAGTTTTTAAAATCTCAACTTGCGCTCCGACACACTGGGCTCCCCGTCAGTGTCCGGGCTCTGACTGCTGCTATGCCGTCGGACTCAATAAAGATGGTTTGTGGAGACATTTTTGAGGGCCAGTAATGTCTCAAACAAAAAAACAATAGAATTCACCTGAATGATCATAACTTGTAAACGCACAGTTTTATGTGAACAACGCATTTAATTGCACGTTCGCAGCCTACTGATATGAGCAGTTGACTGTTTGTGCGAATAAATGAGACTGTTGATATTTCGGCTGCAGCGGGAGGTTTTCCCGTCACGCCGTTGACATCGTTCGGCGTAAAAGACAAAAAAAAAAAAAAAAAAAAAAAAACCCCCCCTC
>CAAKHG010034278.1:12915-24283 GCA_901007715.1 Dactylopterus volitans
TACTTTGCCACTGCCACTCTTTGTACAGCCCTACACATTTGCAGCTACATATGTAAATGGTATTTTATTTCCTCTATAGTTGTATAGTTCATGCTTATTCCTTTGTATAGCTGTTCAGGCGTGGGGGTGGGGGGGCTGACTGTCATTTATTCTTGATAGGTAAAGTGTTTATCTTGTCCAAACTTTACCGATCAATCTGGTCAAAGGAGTAAAACGAAGAACGTGTCTGAAAAACGAGGTTATTCCAACTTTATGGGCAACAGTGTATCTATATATAATAAAAATCTTATAAGAAAATAAAATTTCTAACAACAGTGGGATTAGGTGCTAACAGAGGGCTCCCCTAAAAGAGATGGGTTTTTGACAGTTTTTTAAAAGTTCGGGCCCAGCTTGTCTCGCTGATCTTTCTGGGTTAATGGGAGTTACATAGTTTGCGGTCAGAGATTTAAAAAAGGAAGAAAAAAAAACCCGCTGTATCGCTAGTTTTCTTTTCGGTCGGGTTCTGGCTCTCTGGTGGGTTTGGCGTCGGTTGATCTGAGATGCTCGGGGACGGGGGGCATGTAGGCCGGCCCTGGTCCATGAAGAGCTTCACAAACAAGGAAAAGTAGCTTAAGCTCAGTTCTGGAGGACTCGGGGAGCCGGCGGGGGTCAGCCAGGACTGGACCGACGTGGTAGTCCGGCAGCAGGGTTCTGAATAAGCTGCAAGTCTGTCGAGTTAAAATGGTCAAACTTGGCACCTCTGGTTTGACCTGGGAGAGAGGGGAGAGGTCACCAGGTCTTCTAGAGAGCTCTTCCCTTTTTGCTTGAGGGCCAGTTCATAACATTTCAGTCTTCTCCATATTCAGTCATGAAAGAACCCACAATACAATATTATCATGATCATAAGATCATGTGTAACATGATATTTTCTACCTTTTTCAACTGTGCATGATGTTCCAAGGTGGGATAGGATGAACTTAACCTGAACTTGATTCTTGTTCTCTTTCAGGTTCCAAAAACTTTCATATATACTTCTTCTTCTGCCTCTTTTTTTGTCCGTGTTTTGCTGGCTAACTACTTCTACATACTTCAAGCTACAGAAAATATTTGGGTATGTCCCAACTATTCAAAATGTTCTTAAGCTTTTTCTAAAAAACAAAAAACGGTGCCATTGCCACAAATGGACATGCTTTGATATATTCCACTTAAAACAATATTCCGCTTTCTCTAGCTCCAGAACTCAAGGGCATCTATGCTTCGTTTGACCTTATCATTTGTCTTTATGTTTGTGCACTTTCTGCAAAACAAGATCTTTTTCTTCATCTTTTACTGTCATGAAATTTGCTAGTTCACTGCTCCCCTTGCTAGCTTAGCATTTAGCTGACGCTAATGCAACCTCCTCAATCAGCTGTTAAACTACTGATTAGCTAAGTTATATCAAGGCAAGTTTATTCATATATATGTGTGTGTGTGTGTATATATATATATAGATTTATATCTATAGATCTATATATCTATCTATATATATATAGATATATATATAGATCTATATAGATAGATATATAGATGTATATAGATAGATATATAGATCTAGATAGATATATATCTATATATCTATCTAGATCTATATATCTATATATATATCTATATATCTATCTATATATATATATAGATATATATATATAGATATATATATATCTATATATATATATATATATCTATATATATATCTATATATCTATCTATATATATAGATATATAGATATATATATATATATAGATATATATATCTAGATATATATATATATATATATATATATATAGATATATAGATATATATATCTATATATAGATATAGATAGATAGATAGATAGATATATAGATATATAGATATAGATCTATAGATATATATAGATAGATAGATATATCTATATATAGAAAGAGAGGGGGAGAGGGAGAGAGAGACTAGTTTTATGTATATCTATAAAACTTACTTATTTAATGATAAGGTATCACAATTATACTTTTAATAATTCCTCTGCTCTCTCTATTCTTATCTATCATTTAATCTTTTTTGTCCGTCCTTGTTTGCTGTTTTGTTGGTGCATTTTCTTGTAATTAGTGTATATAAGATTATACAAGATAAAATAAGACGAGATAAAACAAGATGAGATGAAATAAAACAAAATAAGATAAGTTAAGAGAAGATAAAATAAAATAAAGATGAGATTAAAAAAAGATAAGGCAAGATATAATAAAATAAGACAATTAACTTGTTTCAGCAGTGAGATTTAACCACATTTCAATCAAAGTCTCAGCCTCGCACATGCCGCTGTCACGTGACCGCCGTTTCCCAGCGGGCTTTCTCACCGTCCGCTCGCACATTTGACAGAACGCTTATTGTTGTACCAAACGTCGGCAGTTGTTGTTGGAGCAGCGCGCAGTTTTAACTCCCTCCCCCGCCGCCGCCCCCCCTCCACACGCCACCACCGCGAAAACCCCGCCGCACATGTGCAAACCACATCTCTCAGCATCGACGCCCCCAAAAATCCAGCCCAGCGGGAACCCCTCCTCGGCTCCTCTACGCTCTCATGGCGGCGGCGGCGGCGGCATATCTTCTCACCAGCAGGCCTGAGCACAATGACTGCTGGAGGGAGCCGGCGATGAAGGACGGGCTATTGAAATCGGCTAGCGCGGGGTCGCCGTCTCACCCGGGGAATTTGTTTTGAGAGCAAACACGGCGCGCTCCTGGCTCACCGGCCGCCGTTTTCCTTTCCCCAGATTTGGGGGTCCACGACACCATCCAAGAAGCTCGCGGCCCTTCTGTTGAGCGCAGACCGGGCCCGGCAAACAAGGCCAGCTGTGTGCACTGGTGGCGCCACTAGCTCATGACTTAGTGTAGCGCATCAAGCTAGTCTTTAACTACTTTAACCAGCACTGCCGCTCGTCCGCGCCTCCTTTTCGCGCCGTTTGATGTGTAACGCAAAATCAAGTAAGGCCAATCGATCAGTTAGCGGCGCTGCCGTCGAGCGTTTCGTTGTGCGAGCGCGACCTTATCAGGTGTTAAAGCGTGAGGCGGCGGCGGCCACGTGGTGCGAGGAAAAGAAGAAGGAAAAAAAATAGTAGAAGAAGAAAAATAATGTAAAATGTCCCGCAGAGGATGGAGGAGGCTTCTGGCCTGGATGGCAAACCTCCACCCATGCCAAAGCAACCAAGGAACTGTGTGTGTGTGTGTGTGTGCGTGTGCGTGTGTGTGCGTGTGTTTCAGTCGTAAAACGCAATCGTTTATAATCACAAAACCGCGAAACGACGAATCGCATTCGGTCGACGAGCGACGGGCCCGAATCCCGACGCCTGTTGCTATCTTTGTGAGGACCGGCGTGCCTCTCAGAGCTCGCGGGCGATTTTTTTTTCTTTGTTTTTCTTCTCCTTGCAGATGTTTCGAGTGTTAGAACTTCACCCTCCTCGCGCTTGCCTCGCCGTTTCCAGACACACGCGGGAGGGGAGCTCTGTCTATGTTGTGCCCCTCGAGTTTTGTTTTTTTTTTGCTCCCAAATATGCAACTTTGCATTACATCTTTTTGTATTTATGCCTCCATGGTTCCTCATGGAGGCATAAAATACATGACGGAGAAGACACCATAAAGAAATTTTTTTTTTTAAAAAAAGCGGCTTAGAATGATATAAGATATGAATTTTAGGAGACATTTAAGTTGCGCTTCAAAAACAAGAAATTACATTGCATAGTGCTGTTTGCATCCTCGTCCTTTAATATTTTACCTTCCTGTTTTGCCCGTTTTGAGGAGTTCGATTGATTGTGATTAATCACCCTTTTTTCTTTTTTTAATCGTTAACTCGCGACGAAAAAAAATCCTTCGCCTTGCAAACCACACCAGCGTTCACACGTCGTCTTTAATTGAGAGAAGAGAAAAACGGCAAAAAAAACAAACAAAAAAACGCAGCGGCGCACAGAGCGAAACATTTACACTGCAAGATGCTCTCTGATGCAGAAGAAAAGATTTTACAGCCACGCTTCATTGCAGTTTTCGGGGGACGATATTCAACAAAGGCGCTTACTTTTTACATAAATACCCAGTTATCTATATTATATAACCAGGAGTGTTTCTGCTCTCTTGGAGGATGCAGAAAGTAACTTCAGGTTACTAAGTATTGCTTCACTTCATGCAGAGAGGGTTTGGGGAGGGTCCCCACAAGCGTAGAATACGTGTTTGTGTGTGTGTGTGTGTGCGTGCGCGTGTGTGTGTCAGGACCGGGGCTGTGGGAGGAATAAATTTGCAGGCCGAGCGGCCGCCTGCGTCGCCGTGACATGTTTATTACGGAGCAGAGACACATGCTGTCAATGATCACTGCTTGTTTGAGGATCAGTTATCTCAACATTAGGGCCCATTAGTATTCTCTGGAAACCAATTCAATTAGCGCTCCCCAGGGGCCACTGGTGGGGGAAGTGGGAGGGGGGTGCGGGTGGGCGGGCCCGCAACACCGCATCAGTCAAAACCGCAGGAGAAGCGCTAGCGAGGCCCGTGTGTGTGTGTGTGTGTGTGTGTGTGTGTGTGTGTGAGAGAGAGAGAGACCTAAAATCTTACAGTGGCAGCGTGTCCGATAATCGCTGAGAGACTGCTGACGTAAATAAAGAAACGGATAAAAGCAGCTTTGCGATTTTCCCGCTCTTTGTTGTTCATGCGTGATTTGACCGTGACGTTTCCTGGTGGAAAATTCATGGATGTGTTATGTTTTTCCTGCTCGGGGCGTTTATGCATGTGAAGGTGGCCACAGACGAGGTCGTCTCATCCTCTCGTTCCCATGATCCCCTGCTTTGTCCCGTGCTGTCTGTAACTTTTGCCGACGCTGCACCTGTAGTAGTTCCCTTTTTTTTTTTTTTTGGTCATCGTCATGGCAACAGCCGTTTTAGGTGAAAAAGAGCAAAGGCCCACCGGCCTCATCTTAATCCCGGTAACACAGCTGCTCGGATTACCAGCGCACCTTGACCTCGGGCGCTTGAATCCCCGGCTTCCTGGGACAAAGCTGTCGGCCGCTTCACCTGCTGCACTGATGGGGAGATAAAGCGCGGAGGAGCGGCGGCGGCGGCTGATACACATCAGAGGCCTCACTTTGCTTCATTAAACATGGCGGCCGCTGGCTCAGCAGCCTCGGCCCCCTCCATGGGAACAAGGTCAGACAGTTTTTAGTTTGATAGAAGTCGCCGACGTCGCTGCCGGAGCAGCCAGTCAGGGCGGACGAGCCGTGATGAGGCCGGCGTGACGTCGCTCGACCGAGGACGCTGACATGCTACACGCATGCTTGTGTTGCTATATACACGCATATGCGTGTCATATTAAATACATGTGTATGTGTTATTTGCGTTTTACACGCGCATGTACACCCATCAGCCATAACATTACGACCACCACGTGTCCAGCATAGAGTATAATACAACAGCCCTGCAATCAACTCTCCCTTCAGGAGGAGTTTAATGTTGAATTTCGATTGAATGTGTGTGAGAGAGGTGTTGACATATTTGAATGATCGTTATTGGGGCTGCAATTTGTGATGCTGTTGAACTGTACTGGGTTACACTGAGAGGGGTCCCTAATATTTCGGCACACACAAACGAGTGGGATGACCAAAACTTTATGGAAACCTCAAACAGATCCAATAAAAATTCAACATATTGCAGGACTGCTGCATTATATTCTACGGTGAACACGCAGTGGTCATAATGTAATGGCTGATCTGTGTACATGTAATATACATGCTGTATATGTGCATGTACTGTACGTGCGATATAAATGCATGCAGTATGTTATATAAAGTACCTCATATATGCATATACTTACCATTTTCATGCATATTTAATGGAGAGTCAAGCAATGACAGCTTCAGAGGTAAGAAAAACAATGTGCACACAAATTAATTAATCAATTATTAAAACAAAATATTGTGAGTTAACTGATTAAAAAGCAATCCATGTCCATGTATTTTCAGGATTTATAATTTTCACTCTAAACTGTAAACACTTTAACAACCCCCCGACCCCCACCCCAACATTCTATTTTCAAATCTTAGAGCAGCAGTTTTGCAACATCAGCTAAGTGCAATAATGAATTTAATAAAATGATAATTCAGCTTGACTCAGAAATAATAATAAAAAACAAAAACGTGTATTTGAAAAAAAAAAGTTTTGGCTTAAAAATGTTTTCCACAAAATCTAATATAATATCTCTGATAGATTATTTTTTGTTCCTTCCAACTCTTATTAAAATCAAATCAAATCAAAAGAAGGCTCAAAATTAAAGCTTGCATCAAAACAGACACAAAAAAAGTAAATCTGACATGCAGTGTTCTAAAAATAAATAGCACATTTACGTCTTTTTTAATATTCTGTTTAAAGCAGACAAATGAACCTCAGTAAAATGGGCGTGTAGGTCGCAGCAGCTGAAGCGGCGGCGGAGGGCGGGCGAGAGGCCAAGCGGCGGGTTGAGAGAGGGGCCATGATTGGCTTAAGCCGGTGCAGAAAGATTGTTTCCTTTGGCCCCGCGCGCAGATTTCCTGCCCTGTGATCATCTCTTCCATATGATTAGGCCGGCGTGCAGAGCGTGCAGTCATGTGACGGCTGCAGCCAAGACCAGCCAAGCAGGGCGGCGGCGGCGGCGGCGGGCTAACGTGGCATTAGCCGCAGGCAGGGGTTAGCCATTAGCGCCGTTAGCGGCCTGCCTGCCAGAGCGCTCTTCTCTCTCTCTCCGTCCTTCCGCGCTCACGCGCTGCCATGGTTCCACCATCCATGCGAGGACGCTCGGGCATGAGCCGGCAATGAGGCGCTCACCAAACACCGGAGACCCATGAGATCAGGGGCGGCGGCGGCACGCGTGAAGACGTCTGCGGGTTTTGCTGAGAACTTTGGGCGCTCGACTGGGCAGCCAATCAGAGATCACATCAGAGACAGAGAGAGAGAGAGAGGTAGAGGGAGAGAAAACGGGTGAGGCAATTTAAGTAAGAAATCAATGGATGATAATCTGGATTAAATCCCTCCACTTGTTCCTTGTTTGACTGTTGTTTGTTTTGGAGACCACAGACAAATGAAAATGGACTTTTTGCTGGAATCAAATGAGCAAATGAGAATCAGGGTGCATTTCAGCACTTTTGGGGAAAAAAACCCAAAACATCATTGGTCTCACCGTTTAACACACCACTGGTCCTCACAAGTGCACAGATATAACAACCATTTAATGAGGTACGCCTTGCTAGCAAAGGTTCTCCTGCTGCTGTGGCCCATCTGCTTCCAGGTTGGAGGTGTTTTGGGTTCAGAGATGCTCTCCTGTCTCCTCGGCGGTAACGATGGTTCATTGAGTAGCTGTCGTCTTTCTGTCAGCTGGAACCGGTCTGGCCACTCTGACCTCTGACCTCTGGCGTTAACAAGGCATCTTCTTCTAGAGAACTGACCATCATTGGATATCTTCTCTTTGTGGGACCATCTTCTCAAAACCCTAGAGATGGTTGTGTATGAGAACCCCAGTAGATCAGCAGCTGCTGGGACACTCAGACCAGCAACCACGACACCTTCAAAGACACTTAAAACCACCTTTCTCCTCCATATTGATGCTGGTTTGAGAGTCAGAGGGTGCAGATGCACAAGACGCACCCAAAACCTCCAGCTGTCCCAGTATTTGATGACCAATCAAATATGTCCTCACTTTCTTAAAGATAATACTCAAGTGCAATATCATAACTTCTTAATAATGAAGTGAATGTCTCTGGCGGGAAAACCAAACCCAAAAATATTCAGTTTACTGTCATGTAGGAGTAAAGAAACTAGACAATATTCACATTTAAGAAATCATACTTTTCTTATCTGAAAAAAAAGTCAAAACACATACATACACACATTCCCTCTTTAATCTCAAAACAAGTCTTCACCCTAAAACTGTCCCCACAGCATGAGAAATACCTGGCACACACACACACACGCGCGCACACACGCACACGCACTCGCACACGCACACGTGGACCTAGCCAGCCCTGAGTGAGGCCTGTGTAATATAATTAGCCCAAATCAGTGACCTCCTTTTCATGGCCGACACAATACCAGAGCACCCCCCTCCCCCCACCTCCCACCACCACCGCCAACTCCAGCAGCAGCAGCAGCGTCGCCCAGCTGGGACCTTCTGGCTAATGGACGCCAGACGAGCGAGCGACGTGGGCGTGCCCGCCAAGCGTCTAGAGGTGAAAGGCGGCCGCGGGAGCCCCAATCAAACGCCGGGAGGTTAAGGCGGCGGGGCGGGGCGGGGCGGGGCGCGTCCGAGCAGTGACGTCATCATCATCATCTACCAGAACACAATCAGCCGTTTGGCACTTTCAGACCTGCCTCACATTCCAAAAGTTTGATAGAAGCATCTGAACCACAAATGATGCCGGAAAACAAACAATGCAACGAATAGTTGATGGAAACGCTGACGAGGGGGGGGGGGGATCCAACATGGCTGCCAGTCGCGACGTTCAGCAGAAAAGCATCACAGGCGCGCGGCGGAGCAGCAGCGTCCACAGTATTCCTGAACATTCATCCGTGTCTCTCTCGTTTTGTGCGGCTTGTAATCTCCTTTTCTTCTTCTGCTGTTTTGTGAGGGGTTGCAGGGCTGCGCGGGGGCGACTGCGCCGCCCTGCGATGAAATCACGCTTTGCGATTTAAAGTAAACGCGCGAAATTCGCTTTTTTTTATTTTCATGGCGATTTAAATGTTTACTTCAAGCTTGTGTAGATTTAGACAGAAACATAACAAGACTATCTTTAAATCCTTAATTATTGTTTTTTTTTTATTTGTTTGTTTTCCCAAAGGGGCAAACGCCAACCCAAAAAATGAGGAGGTGCCAACCACTGCTGTCCCCTGATTGGCTGCTTGAGGCCGGCGAATCCAAATCGAGCTCCGCGTTAAAGCCTTCAAGGTGAGAAAACAGTCTTGGTCTCTGCAGCTGACTCTTCTCGTTTGTGAGAAATTTTTTTGCACGACTGCTTGGACGTTTTTTTGAACGGCTTAATTAATTCATGCATGATTGGAGGCGTGGCCTCTTTGAGTGAGGGGCTGGGCCTTCCAGAATCAAGGAAGATGAGACGGGAATCCAACCTTCAACAATCGCTGCCGCCCGTTTCAAACCTCCCAAACCAGTCGCCCTGCAGTCAACCAGTCACTCGCCGCTGAGTCGGCCGCGCTTTTTTTTTTTTTTTTAATACTTTAACAAGCTTCTAGTCTTTAATGTATTCTTATTGTTGTTATTCCTATTGAATTATTTGTCACAATTGTTTATTTGTAATTATCCTGACGTTGTGCAGTAGTTGTACATTTATTGTCGTATTCAGAGCAAGCGGATATTTAATGTGGGCTACAGGGTTAGAACAAGAGAGTCAAATTGGATTTATTAGTAATGAGTCGTGTAAAAAAAAAAAAAAAAAAAAAAAGGCACAAAAAGTTCTGAGAAAAACAGCGAATGAGCAGAAATTTACTTCGTTCCGGGAACTCCCGACAGAGACGTGAGCACGGTGCGATCCTGCTCGTCAGGCGAACATTTGCAATCACGCGAACGCGAGTTTTTCATGCGGTTTTTAATATTCAGAAGTTTTGTCGTGGACTTTTCCGCAGTCTTGCCTCGCCGGCTGCATGCGAATGAATCGCCTTATTCATTCCCACATTTCCTCATCTCCCCCTCCTCGCTAATCTCTTTGTCTGCCTGTGTCTGTGTTTATTTCTCCTCCTCTCCCTCCTCTTCCAGTATATGCCCACCCCCCTCAGCCCCACCCTACCCAACACACTCACACACACACACACACCCTCATTACGACAGCGATTCTTGACTAAGCCTCTTACTGCTGCAGACGTACCTGTATCGAGTATTGGGGAACAATCTGGAAAGCCAATTGCTTTAATTAAGGTGAAGAGTCGGCGAGTGTGTGCGTGTGTGTGTCTGAATGTGTGTGCGCGTGTGTGTGTCTGAATGTGTGTGTGTGCGTGCGTGCGTGTCTTGCACACATGACAAGGTTCCTCTGTCACTTGTCAACACCCTGACGGTTTAATCTTTCCTGCCTGTGCAAGTATTAAAAGATTATGAACGTTCTGCATGGCTTCATGCTCGCCGCATAAGGGGCTGTTTCTCGCGGGGCCCCTCGGTTCATTCTCAGAGGGGGTGAGACGGGGCCCATGAGAGGGGGGGGGCCGGGAGGGCATGGAGGAGAGGAGGAGCTGCTGGTGTTTTAACCCTAACCCAAGAAAAACAACAGGATAAATCGTAAACACCGGCGCCCTGGGATGGCCTGCACCAATCGGCCATAACATTATGACCACTGCATGTTTACTATAGATTATAATGCAACAGGCCTAAAAAAAAAGAATTATGATTGAGAGAGGTGTTGGCATATTTGAATGGTTGTTATCCGGTAATGTGTGGTGCTGTGCTGGGCTATACTGAGGTGCCCCTAATATTTTGGTCATCCTACTCATATGTGCTAAGCCCACCAAAATATTAGGGACACCTCAATAACAATCATTCAAATAGGAGAACAGCTCACAATTCAACATAAAACGCCTCTTTGTGGGAGAACTTTTTATATTATCATAAAATATTATAGTTCAAGGCAAACATGCACTGGTCATAAAGTTATGCGTCATTGGTGTACATTTAAAGTGACAGATGCCCTCCAGTGGCCGTAGCACGTGCAGCCATGACGACAGTCGTAAAAAAGACACTTTTTGCTTTGCTGTTTGCAACCACGAGTTTCCCGCCTCCAGCTGTGGAATACGGGCTGTTCTCATCGCCTTGTAACCGTGACAAGAAGTCACCTAACCTTAACGGGGCCGGAATGCTACCTTGCGCCTAGACATTAGCTCTAGCGCTGTCTCACGCCAAAACAGCGCTGATTTGTGACTGCGCCAGCCCTGGCCCTGACCACTGCAGCCGCCGCCGCCTAAACTTAACCGCTGTGTTGCTATTTGTGTAACCACGGCAACACGCTTCCCTAAAACTTTAGGGAATTGTAAATTTTATCCCAAATCCCGATCTTTCCCTAAACCCGACACAGCTGAGCCGGAGTGTTGGCCCTTCATGAGACATCATTTTTTGTGACTGTTTCTCGTATGTCAAAATATCTTTTTGCGAACAAATACGTCTCAAAACGCCATCATGCCCGAACAAGAATATCTTTGGCGTCAATCCACAAGACAACGCATTCCGATTCAGTTTAGTTGTATTGGAATGTCATTTTTCCAAGATATGGTAGTTTACCATGTTCAGTTCTGAATAGGGAAGTTCAAATTTGTCATAAGTTGCCGATCCACTTATTCATGGTTAGATATGTAAAAAAAAAAAAAAAAACAACCCAGAAATATTTGC
>CAAKHG010034288.1:0-22080 GCA_901007715.1 Dactylopterus volitans
TGACCCTGTCTAATTGAAAATTCACACTGACCCCATTCACTCATATTCGTCTTGTTGTTTTCTCCAAAATCACTTACTTTTGGTCAAAAGGTGAGATGAGAAGACTGATGCCTGTCTCATGTTTTAGCGTAGCTTATGTTGGGCCGTGGTCCATACAAAATGGAGGACAAGACTGCATGGCTTCCTTTGCTCTCCAGACAAAGGAGAGCCAATGAAATCAATCTCCCAGCATTCCTCAAACTTTCACAACTGGGTGTGAAAACCCCAACTCCAGCTTGCATTGGGTACTGTATGGCCAGGACCTCTGAGGTCACCAGGCCATATATAAAGGAGAAGAACCCCTCTCCTCCCTCTCTGCTCTAAGCTCTCTGGCTCTTCCTCTCCTCTTATCTCTTCTCTGCTGCAGTTCTCAGCTCTACAGCAGCTTCACAGCTGCTGCTGCTGCTGCTGCTTCAACCCTCCATGAGGCCTGCACAAGTCAGAGGCCTTCTCATGGAACAAGCCTTGGTAGCAATGCGAGTGCCTACCAAAGGACAAGACAAGCACCACTGGCAAGACACAAAGTCTGCCAGTTGAGTTTAAGCAGCCAAGGATCCACAGAGTTAGCCTGGACTAACTCCACCAGGAGAACCGAGGAAACAAGACCAACCACGGCCAGGAGCTCCACAGTTTCACTGGACAAGGACAACCAACTGAACTTTGTAACAACTGGACTTTGCAACAAACAGCACGACCTGCAAACCAGCACATCAATGGCATCTTTCTCTTTCATGCGACCTCGTAACGTACTGGGCCGAGTCAACTTACCTCAAACCATAGAACTTATCAACTTCGCTAATGTCTGTATTGATCCAATTCAATGTTACTTGAGCTTGTTGTTCAGTCTGTCATCAGTCATTTGATTGGTCACTTGAGTACCTTGTGACTCAGCATTGAACAGAGGGTCACACCCCTTTTCCCCTTCCCCCACCTCACGTTGGTCAGCCTTAGCGGCCATCTTGACTTGGCCATAGTTCCTCTGGTCCCAAGACAAAGGAACCGCCATCTTGCTATGGTCCCAGACCACACTCCACACTTAATGCAGACACACACATAGCAGTTTTGTAGCTTGGTTAGATTTATGTTTGTTGTTATATTTTCCTTTGTTATTCAACAAACGTCTTTAAACTTGCTTGCCTGTTTTATATTGTACAAAGTGAATCTCGCTGACCTCTACACTGTAGAACTCCAAATCCTTCACCTGTGCCACTGCTAAAAAAGTATACTTATTCACCAAGTTATGTGTTAATGGAATAACTTTCTTGAAACTGATTTGTTACATTGGTTATCTGGTGCCCTGAAGTGGATTTAACATAAATTAAATCCTCTTATTCTTTTATAGCCATCATTAACATCTCAATATTGATATTTTACTAATTTTGATAACCAATAATAATACTAATACTAATGTTAAAGCACAACATTTCTGCTGCATGTGTGCAAGGCCTATGATATCAACACTGCCTGACAGTGTGAGCTCAACAAATGGTTCCCCGTGTGAGGCTAAGCGCTCTGAGCACAACACTTAGCACGAGGAATGGAAGCGAGTAGAAACAACTACCCTGAGTACAGGACACGGATAGACATGTGATGTATTTTTGGGAGGAGGGTCACAATATGAATGATTCTTTCATGAAGAATAGTTTCCCATCACTATTTCTGAATATAGTGACAGTTCCAGATGTAGTGTGAAACCTCGCTGTTATACTCACACTCATTTATTTGAATTATATTTAAAAAATTCCATCTTGTTTTACAATACCATGTAATCAGAAACTAAGTGAGATGCATACACAGTGTGTCAGTCAACATTATTGTACATGGAAACACTTAAAATGGCCAAGTGCCACTGGTGATGCTGCTACAGCCTGCTGCCACTAGCAGCAACTTTTAGCATCTCTTAGCATCACCTTGATGTGAAATTGTATGAAATGCTACAGCGTACCTTGTAACTCTCATAATTGTGAGCCGCTCGAGCAGCAGCAGCTCAACCAAATGCAGCTCACAATTATGCTGAATTTGGTTGCCATTGAAAACGTAAGCGATGCCATTTTGTATAGGTATAGGCCTATTTAGTGTTTTGCTAATGGCCACATTATGACTATTGTTGCCGTGTTTAAATATAGTAAAAAATTTTCATATGGGACACCTTTTCAGCAAGTATGAATACTTTACCATTTGTAGTTGTTGATTCAATTATTTTTTTAAAAATATGTTTCCCACAGATTTCCATTTTTCCATTTTCCCGAATATGTAATATACATTTCACATTAAACTCAAATTACATACACAAACCTTTAGGATAAGCAAATGATTCACACAAAAAAGAAATATTCTTTATGGCTAAAATTACATATTTGTTCCTACTCAGGTCACTACAGTACAAAGGGGTTGACACTAACCCTGATCACATACTTCAAAAAAGGTCATTTTTAATCCTTTATAGACTATTTGTAAACTACCTGGCATGCACATTAAATATGTTATTATGCATGTAAATATTATAGAAGCAAAATTATAATTCACAAAGGTCATCACATTAACGCCCCTATTCTATCAAATCTTTATTGCTGCACATATAATTGCTGGATGTACTCATGCACCATGTAATATTACACTGGAATCCCACGTGACTAGCTGCAAGAGTAACCTCACTCATGCTGCAGAAATACATTCATTCTTTATTACAAAATAAACTATCAAAAAAATGGAAAAACAACAACACTGGCAAATCTGAATCAAGCAATACCCAAATAATTAGAACAAAATTTGACCTACAGTTAAGTAAATGAAAACATACGCTCGACCCACTTATCCCCAATAGGCAAAAGTAGTCATAGTCACTGCATTAATTTTAATATCTTAGTCATTTTTGACTTATTATTCAGCAAACGCTGCAGTTCCTCAGATGTTCACAGTTTTAAATGCTGCTGTTTCTGTATTGTTTTTAGTAGTTTACCTTTCAATTAAGACATAATGCATTTATGCACCATTAGTGAGGTCACCTGTGCATCTCATGTGTTTGCTCCAGTCTGCCACTTATCTGAAGTGACTATTTAATAAACAACAGCAATTCATTTATTGATATGATAATAGAAAATTATGTCTACACTGACCTGCCTGTGATTGGACCACAACCTTTGTGGTCTGCAGACTTTCAGTGTAGCAGTAAAAATAAAAGATGGGACCTGTAGCAATAGCGACATCAGCCGCAGGATTTGGCAAGACATCAATAAACAATTTGATTACCATGCATTCCTGTCTATACCTCATATATTGCTTGCATTATCAAAAAAGCCAAGAATATGTAGGACACAATGCCATTTACTATCTTCATAAATAAGTGAGAGGTGTTATTTTGGAATAAAGAGGTTTGAGAAGAAAAATGATCAGCAGCAATTAGACTTAGCAACAGAAATGTAACTGATTATCTATTAGCATGCAGGTTGTTGTTAAACAACAGTGTAAACATGATGAGTCTTTAATAAGCATACAGTGGGAAATGTGCCTGGGAAATGACCACACTGCATACCAAGTTGTGCACACGTGTGTGTGCATCTGTGTGCATGTAAATCAGGGCCCGCTTATGCTGTCCATGCATGAGTATCATAAAATTATTCTGCACGTGTGTGGCAGCGGGCTTTAGTCTTGTGTATACACCTCTGATTGAATTTTGGGTTTGTTCCTCCTGGAGTGGAATCTTAACTGAATGTTTGGAGAGGCACTTCTACGACAGCCGAGGGAGAAACAAACAGAGGGAGAGAGATAAAGAGTGGAAGAAAGAGAAGGGAGTTGAGGAGATACACAAGACGGAGGAGGATAACCGCCATCTCTAATGAGATCGAGTTGGGGAAGACCGGGAGAGCGGCGCAGCGGGGGGGGACTCGGCGGTTGCATAGCGGAGATACTGAACGTGTTGAACAACAGGGGGCCCAAAATAATTAGCTGACACTGGTGGCTGAATGAAACGGCCTCCTCTGTGGCTCCCAGAGAACAGGGTGCAAGGGAAGTTATAATAACACATGTTTACCACTCTGGCTAGAGGCCTCTTGTATGAAGATTACACAGACACCATCAGGAAAATGCTAATTGCCATTTAGGCTAACAATCACCGACATTAGTTGAAATCCCACGTTGGGAGCTTTACCTGAGGCGCATCGCAACATCAATAACAGTGAGACCTGAGGGAAGAGAAGGAGGAGGAGAGGAGGCAAGGTGTTTCTGGATGAAAGTAATAGTCATCTGATTAGGTTGTAATTACAGGGAGTGACGGCGGCATTTGACCCCCCCGCCCCCCCTCCTATCTGGACCGATGCGGATCCTGGGGGGACAGGACCTTCTTTATCGCTGCTTCCACCCTCTGGATATCGCTCCCCAAAACTATCAGAGACTCCTTCTGACTCTTCATATTTTTGAAATCTCACTCAAGACTCACCTGTTCAACACAGCCTTCAACTATTGACTGTCCTCCTTTTGTTTTATTTTTTTTTAGTTTTTGTTCTTTTCTGTTTACTCTTTTAAGTGTCTTTGAGTGTCATATAAAGCGCTATATAGGTAATAATAATAATGATGATGATGATGATGATGATAATAACAATAATAATAATTGTTATGATTCAGTCCTCCTGAGATGAGTTAGATGGGTAGGGTCAGACTGACGTACACATGAGGGGGTGTGGTGTTTGACTGAATAACCCAAATAGGCCACACCTGGGACGAAAAGCTCTCTCTTGACGGGATTCGAAGAGATTAGCACACGGCGAGACACGGGGGCCGCGGGAGACATCACTGCACACACCACTGCCAACTTTAACCTGGGGAAAAACACCTTCTGAACTGAACGACGAGAACCGAGCGGGTTGGCGAAGCAAAGACCGGTGGACTCAGCCGACAGATGTCCCGGGAGACCGACCGGGTCGACGACAGGCCGGCTGCTAGACGCGGTGAAATCCGGAAGCCAGTGGGTGAGCAGCAAACACACACACGAAACCCCCTCCAGATACGTAAATAATATTATACACACTTAGGACAGCTTAGGCATACTTCCAGGTTGAATGCAACATGTAGGGAAAGTAACTTGGAGTGTGTCCTGTAAGTTGCGGCCTGTTCGGTTATCGTTAGGGACGGGTAGTGGGGTAACGAGCCTGGGGTAGCTTCGTGGGTCGTGACAATAACAATAACATAATAAAGACTGAACACGTATAAACCCACCATTTCTAGTTGGATAAACAACTAGAAAAAAATATGGCTATTTTTTTTTCCCGACGGTCTATGGGGAGGCTGGGTTGGTCTTTTTTTACTTTACATGTCCTACTGACTAATAATGTAAGTTGTGTCAGTTGCGTTAGCTGCCTGGAGTATAATTACACTGCACCAGAGCAATCACACAATACGACCTGTGGTGATAATGGCAGAGACAGGGGAGTTGAGCACCAAGAGAAAAAGCACCAGCATGGAGTGATAGGGCCTGCTAAGCACTGGCCGATCACCAGCAGCCAGTCTTGCAAAGCTTCCTGGCTTTCAATTTCAACATATTAATGGTGATATTGGAAGCTTTTCACATAGCCCTCTTCGCCACAGCGGAAAATGACTGCATTGCAAAGATGGGTTTGTATTTTTCACATCTGCATTGTGTGTACTCTCATCACGATAGCAAAAAATAAATACATCTCTGACCCACAGTCATCACATTTCTGTGCCAAAATTATCCAATTATAATCAGATCACACTCAGTGATGTACTCGCTTTGTCTACTTACTCTAAATGATGAGAAAAAACATCTGAAGGCTCGAGAACCTAACATTAAGACTACCACTGAAGAAGACACAATTTAGCAACTAAGTGCAGCTGTCCAAAGGTTAAAAAGAAAAACAGTATACCAGAGATACATGGAGGAAGCTTTATAATGAGCATGAGCAGTGTTTTCCTGAAAAAGAGACGTCTCTGTGCAGTGAATGAGAATGCTTATTCCAGTTGAGACTTCTCAGTGCATCAAGTTCCACAGCATGCAAGCACATGCACACGCATGCATGCACGCACGCCCACACACACGCACGCACGCACGCACGCCCACACACACACACACACACACACACACACACACACACACACACACACACACACACACACACACACACACACATCTGTGTATATGTCTTTTCATCTCAACTCCAGGGAATGTTTTGGGTTTTTTTTTTAACTGACTGCAGCTCTTGCTTTCTTTATTTATGAGACTGCTAAATGGAAGTTACCTGGATGTAGCATGCATATATAACCTTTGTTGTATACCACAAGCCAATAACAGAATACATAACGGAGTTATGCATGCCCAGTGGGAGGAATAATTAAAATCTAATCCAAATTCATCCATAAAGTGTTATGAATTGGTGAAATATAAATCAAAAACCATGTCTAGGCCAGTATAAATCCTTTCCATTAAGTACGAACCCACTTAACTTGCCTGGGGTTCATGCTTCTCCACATCACTTCCACGCCAACACTCCAGTCAACCAGTAGGAGTCCATCCAGTATGAAGGATGGGAACGGCTGATAGCCTCCCACATGGAGATATGCATAATATGTAATAAGCCTTGACAAACTGTCAGATTTTGTCCCATTTCTTGCAAAATTTTTTTAATCGGTCTGTTAGAACATGTTTCACTTTGGAATAATTATCCACCATCATTCTCGTATATTTGCAAGATACAGATGAAAAAACACACATACCATATTTCCACATCCATGCTGCTGCCACTCGCAGCTGATTACGTTTGCCGCTCACACCTGAAGATTGATGAGTATTTTCCAACACTGTAACAGACATGTGAGTCGAACTGGAGGATTTCTTTAAATCAGCAGAGGAACAAGTGTCATCACAGTGTGTCGGTATCTTCAGTTCTGTTGATGTGTCAGAGGAGAGAGGACCAGCACTATTGCAACATTTTTGGAAAGAAGAACTGATTTTGACACAAGACTGAGACATAGGGGCATGGGATTATGTTTTAACCTAAGGTAAGAAGACTTTTGGGCGCTGTGGGCGTCTGGTTTATCTCATTACTGCCTGTGACCTTCAAGATCTGGAGTCACAGCAGGTGAGTATTAATATGTGATTGCTAACAGCTAGTTGTTATGCTGACCGAGTTACCAACAGCAGCTAAAGCTATGACCTCTTTTCTTCTTTGCTTTGAGATGCTTTTGCCATTCTCCCTATCACAAGGCAGTTCCCATCATAATGATTTCAAAGCCGGGCCATGTAAGCAGTTAAAAAACACAACTTAAAACCTTAACTCTTCCGAAAACATCACTGAAGTAAATCTATTTCTTCACTTTACACTTCAGACTCCTTGCTTGCACACTGTAGTAGGTAATACTGATTCATCTCATCCTTTACATTTTCCAATCTCTTAAACAGCAGCAAGATAAAACGGACTAAGAGCTTATATCCATCAGGGGATGGGACCTACAGTGACTTTACTAGACACCGTGGGATCATTAGGGCCTTTAGACTTGATGGGATATTGTGTTTTTATGAGCTCTGTGCAGTAATCCATTAATAGGGCTGACACGCCATTAGGCTTTATTGATGTCCAATGCATGGGCTCACATGAAAACACCATTATTTGTCATGATCCAAGTTTAACGCTGACACATAGTGATTTAATGGCGCCACAGGCTGCTGAGACCTCCTGTCTTTCACCTTCAAGGACATCCTCTCAGTTTGATGAGAGGTACAAGTTGTACAGTCAACCTGACACAGTTTTTTAGGTCCTAAGCTGTTATCATGGGCGAGGGCACCGAGAAGAAAATGCAATGACCAAAATGTTTTTTGTTCAAAATGAACATTTAGACTTCTTTCTTAAGTACAATAAACAGCGTATTTGTACTGCTGCCTTAAGTCGAGCCTCTGCTTTGAGGAACCATTTTCCTCAGGTTTCTCACTGCTGAACCCTCATTTATTAAAGGAGGCTACATCTCTTATTTGTTTAGCGTTTGTGTAATGCTGAGTTAATAGATTTTTCACCGCGGTGCAGTATTCATGCAGAACAACTTGCTTGTGCAGACTTTCTTCCTTGCCCTCTAGGGAAATGGAATATGTATTTGCCATTCTCCTAGGATTTTAAAAGGGTTTAGCAACATTAATAATTTCTAAATGCATAAAAAAAGAGAGTGTGGCTTTTTTGATGTATTGTATAAGTACTTCTGCCACATAAGCATTTGGATGAGTTTGGAAGAGGTTGGAGAAAGGTAATTGGTTTGCGGTGAAGATACTGTGATCAGTAACTTGGCCAAGTGTGTGATAACAGAACTGACAGACAAGAGAGAGGTAGACATCCAAGGAATATTTTTTTTTTTGAAAAAGGAAAACTCATTTGTTGACCTTCAGCAGTGATTCACCTGTGATTTTTCATTCGTTCAGAGGTAAAGCAATGTTCTAAAAATCACTTTAGCAGCAGTTCTTCTAGAACATCAGGGATATTGTTGAATTTTCTCTGAGATTGAATAACCCAGCATTCATCTGAATCCCTTTGTGTCAAAAAGGACAATAATCTTTGTTATTATTAAATCATTATTATAACTGAAGGCATCTTAGATTTTTTTTGGTAACCATTTTAGGCATCTACAATATCAGTTAATACATCTCAGTCCTTCATGACAACTCCTGCTTAAAATCAATCTCCTGCTAGGACCGATAAATCAGATGATTTCGCGACATGTCTTTGTGATTTGATTTTGCTCTGTATATTGTCCCTGATTCAATCTTTTTTTAAATTTTTTTTTAAATCACATAAAAAGATCATGCCGGTGTGGAAACCAAGTATCAGTCACCTGCCTGCAGTCATGCCAGGTTGCTAAGGGCATCCAGCTGACACTGCAAGCATGCTGGGACTTGTATGCTTCATGGCTGCACCAGGTGGCCAAGCCCTGTTGGTCTGGGTTAACTCCCAGACACCCCGATGACGAACGACACTTATCTATTTTTACAGCTTGACACAGATCCATCAACTTTCTCTGGAGAGACCTCCTCAGCATCTCGCCGCACTTTGGAGGAGATTTTCCAGGTCACCAAGCCAAGGTGAAAAACAAAACAATGCACACGAGTTCCCCCACGTAATGGAGAGAACACACACGCGCAGAAACGCACACAAACACACGCGGCCACACACTAACTGTGTGGTGCCTCTTCCCTCTTCTACTGGACATATGGAAATGTCAGTGCTTCCCAAGAGACATTCGCTAATGTCAGGACATGTGGCTGGCATGGATCTGGGCCACATGTACACTCTGTCCAGCTGTGTCAGGGACTGCCAGCCAACCCGCACACACTCTTGTGGACCCTCCTCTGCCTCCACCCCCCCAGGAGGGAAACTAATTGTGAGCGTTATTGATTGCCAGGGCAGATCTGCACTGTCCAGCGGGTAAATAAGATGGATGGAGTTGTCAGGTTGTCATCAGGCAAGGTTTTTTGACAGCATGCTTCAGGGCATGTACAACACAGTCCAGGTTCACTGAGGCATACGCTAAGCACTGAGGAGGTGCACTGCCACAGCTTTGACTTTGGATAGAAATACTGAGGAAGAAAACTGTTCAACTTCGCAGAACAAATTACAATGTTGATTTAAATATTCCCATATTTATGATCTGTTATTGTCAATTATGCATTGAAATGGGGAATAACACATTCTCCTTCATCTAGTTTCATCTTTTCTGCAGTTTCCTGGGTGTATTTATTCCATAAATACAACATGTAACCATTAAAATATTTGCACCTTGTTTTTACGTTGCTATGTTTTTGGTCTATCTGAATATTGTAGGAAAAATTAATGAATCAATGACGGCAGAGTGCGACACAGTGGTGCGGTGGTTAGCACTGTTGCCTCATAGCAAGAAGGTTGCAGGATCAATTCCCAGTCTGGGATCTTTCTATGTGGAGTTTGCATGCTCTCCCCGTGTCTGCGTGCGTTCTCTCTGGGTACTCCGGCTCCCTTCCCCTCCAAAAGCATGCTGAGGTTCATTCGCTACTCTAAAATTGCCTGGAGGTGTGCGTGCGAGTGTGAGTGGTTGTCTGTCCTTCATGTGGCCCTGGCGACTCGTCCAGGGTGTACCCCACTGTTCGTCCGTTCTCAGCTGGGATCGGCTCTAGCACGACCGCAATCTGTAACCGGAATAAGCGGAAGAAGATGAGATGAAGGCAGATGCAATTTGCACCCAAGTGTCCATAGCCAACAATGATATTCGCATCCAGGCACATGGGAAAAGTTTGCCCGGAGGTATTTCTGCCAGAAAGAAAGCCATCATTAGCCTTTCTAAAATGTGGTTATTACTGGAAAAGAGCCTTTATTAACTCAGGAACTAACCTGAATCATCTTTTGTCACATCCTGACTCAGAGGTAGGACAAAAGATGGAGACCACAAATTACTTTTTAAACTAAGACACATAAATGTATCTAATTAAACTAAATTAAGTACGTTTGCAATATATGGATTTGTGTGTGAGTGTGTGTAAATGTGAGATGAAACAAAAATATAAAAAAAAACAACTAAGGCTCTAATAAACTCGGCAACCCGAATGCTCAGAGCTCTGTTTATAAAGGAGCATTCACACCAATTCAGGTCCAAGATCCAAGACAACCGATAAGAAGATAGGTCAGAGGCCATGAGGCCGTCACAAGTGACACTGATCATGTAAGATTGGATGGAATGGGCAAGAATGATACGATAGTATTAGCTGTTGCATGAGTCACTATGCTGGCCACAGTCCTGCAGAATAATTTCACTTATTCTGCATGTGAATGTGCACCTTTTTGCTACATCAGGATTCATAAGGGTCCTTCAAAGGCAGACGAGCAGTGTTGTCGGTGTTCTTTACACCTCCTCTTTACTCACAAGACTTTCAAGATTGTGTACAAAGAAAACACTGCTCTGGGCAAGTGTAGCTTTCCAAACATAGTTGACAATTTGAATGATTATAAAGGAAATTGATATTGAAGGACCCGCAATGCCTGAGTTGACCCTCTCCTCGCGCAAGCATCATCTCCCGACAAGCCAGCTTTTGCTGATGCTTGTAAATTATTCCATGGATGATTTGCATTTTAAGTAATGTGGTGAAGAAAGGTTGGGTTACATACAACATGACAGAGAGGCACAACAATTATTGTCTGGCAATACAAAAGTGTCAATTTTATGACAATTAGTGAAGACTATTTGCTGTAACAGTTATGTGGTCAGAGCCTTATGACCTCAATTACCTGTCACCAAACATTTCCAAATAACACATTCCAATAATTATTTATCCAAGGTTGACTGGCTAATGAGCATTAAAGTCTGTTAGGTGATATTCTCATTCCTTCAGTTACACATAAATGTGACACCATAGTTTGCCTCACACCTCCCTTAAATTCACACTCCCGGTTCATCATGACACACTGACCAAAACTTTGCAAAACGCTGCAAAACCTGAAGTCTTCACCAGTGTCTCCATACTTTACTTTAATTGCCATGTCAGACTTGTCATACCCCTTCTGCCCAGTAGTTGTCTTCAGTGTGTGTTGTCATTTATCATCACCTGACTCCCCACCTGCCTGCACATTTTCTCATTACCCCATTAGTACAAGCACACATATACCTCGCAGCAGTGCCAGCTTTTGGCCAGACCACATACTGATCCCTTGTTGATGAGATAAAGTTTTTGATTCTGTGTATTTTGATCCATGAAGATAATAGCTGGTCTGTATTTCGTGTTGTCTGACTGGATCGAAAGGCAAAACTTCACAGAGAAACTTTAAACCTGCTCACCAGCAAACAAATAACCAACAGCTGCACAAAGGCAGTGAGTGAATGATAAACGATGTCAGCTGAAGTTGTGGAATGCAGCTGCGCTAATACAACAAAGAATTCAAGATAATCTAACATCTGACAAAAACCGTGACTAGATGATTGCCGTGTGGATCAGTGTGATTCCAAAACAATAAGTTGAACTTAACTGAGAAAAAGCTTATTTGGCAGTGTGGAACTATATTATTTACATTATTTTTCTGAGAGGGCCTAACCCCCATCCAGGCACCCACCCCAATCGAAAAATAAATTAAGTGCATAATTTGTAATAGCGCCTTGAATAACACATTTATGTTCATTATCATATTGTAACAAATTCCACATCTAGAGGAAGTGGGGGTGGACGAGTGGGCTAGCGAAGCTTCAGCCATCACGTTTTACCTCAAGATTAAAACTGGAAGTTTTAGGTTTCCTCTTTTATTTTATTTTATCCCCTGACCTTAACCCTGTGTTTATCATTGTAACCACAATGGCGAGAGACTAAATCACGATCTTTATTTGTTTAACCAGGTGTCACAGTGTTGCCAGTGTTCATGTTGGATTCTCCAGGCTAATATGTTACCGTTTTGGCAACAAGGGCATTGGATGATAAAGCGCTTGTATATATTTGTGCGCGTGTGAAGGAACAAGCATTTTGACAAGTAATTTGCAAGACATGTTGATCCAAACATATCAATTTCCTCTTGAGAAAAGCTCCTCTGGACCCCCCTCCACCCTGTTACCAAACTGTCAGTATGTCATGGAGTCAGTGTGATTGATTGTTACCAACCCGTAACGCACACACCCTTTGTATTTCCATTCAATTTCCATGTGCATTCAGTGCTGCTGACCTCGAGCTAAGAACCGCCAGAAGTGCTGCTCATTACTAACTTAATATTCAGGGCAAATGCAAACTTTTTAATAGATTTCTGGACATACAAAGCTAAAATTGCCCTGTGTCTGAAACGTGCTCTATAACTAATCCTGCCTTGGCTTTAGAAAAAGATGTAATTGTCATTCACTAGAATTATAAGAGCAGAGTACAACTGTACTCCGTCTAGTCTTCTGCTGCTTATCCATGTCTGAGTTGCAGGGGCAGCAGTGGCCTGCCGTCTGATCCACATTGCACCAGACCCATTTGGTTCCTCCTGCAGGTGGTCATGCATGTCTCTGCCTCAGGCTGGACCTGACTGGACCCCATTGGTAAAAGCCCAGCCATCAGGCGCTTGCCGACAGGCCCCTCCCGCAGGCTTGACCTCAGGCCTTGCTCCAGGGTGGGGCCCGGGTAACTGTCCAGGCAGGGCACACTGGTCCTTTGATGTTTTTCCTCCCATATGCGTCTTTATGGACCATTCTTTATCTGAGCCTTCACCCAAAACCAATTTGCCATGGGAGACCCTACCAGGGGCTGCTGCCCCCGACAACATAGCTCCTGGGATCACTAGGACATTCAAACCCCTCCACAACGATAAGGTGACGGTCCACGGAGGGGACCACTGTACTTGACATCAGATAAATGAATTGTAGCATCCCCCCTGCAGAGGAGAAGTTGTTATTACTTGTGTCTCTGTAATTCAGCATTAATTTGCTTTTTACAGGTTTCTGTGGAAAAAATCTGATTGGTACATACTGTTGGTCCCGCCAGAAGGTGTTATGAGTCACAGTCAGTGATAAATGGTAATGGAAAGGCTGTCAGACGGCAGGCATTTATGTCAAGCCAGATGAGAAGCAGCTGTAGATACTCGGGCGAGTTTGTCATCGAGAATGCGTTCCGAAGGAAAAAAAAAGGTATTTACATGTTGAACTCCCGCTCCCCACCAACTCCCATTTTCTTCAAGAGGGTCCCACATTGCCTTGCTCTGCACGACAGCAGCCCATTTACAGCAGAATGCTTCATTCTGCCTCAACTATCATTGGTGGTGTGACAAAAGAATTGAAAGTCAACAGATTATGTTTACTTCCAGAACAGAGCTTATCAAAGCGTCATTAGGCTGCTGTGATGCTCCCCCTTTTTTTTTTTTTTTATATTTGAGGCTAATGATCCGTGTAATATCTGTCCTTTCCCCCCGGATGTGCTGTTTTCCATCAAGGCAAAGCTATTTGGAATACTGTGTGTGGGCTATATGTGGGTTTGGGGTGTGTGTGATCTATTTTTCAAATTATATGAATGACCCCTCTAAACAAGTACACAATGTTGGGACACAAGGGCACACTGTCATTGCATTTTCCTAGCTTGGACAAGGGCAAAAGCCTCACTGACTGCCATACATTTTTGCTGGTTTCGGTGTTCACTCTTCCATTAAGACAGCTACAGTGGTGATTTGTTTTTAAATGTAAATGTTAGGTGTGCATTACACGGGGTTAAGGCGAATGTGAAGAACCCCTGTGAACTACATGTACCGAACTACACGTGCATTAATGTGCAATTGCCAGCCAATCAAAAAAAGAGTACTCACCCTGGTGCCATTGTACAAATTATATTCATAAATTATCAAATGACTGTATGCGAGAGGGTAGAACTATCACCAGACTTATCAGCTCCTTTAAACTCTACATAACATATTAACATCTTCTAGCTTGCTTTGTTGTCATGGTTTAATGGCACGCAACTTTCCTGGCTCACTCTCACCGCTTCCATCAGAAGTTCTCCAGTCCGAAGCAGTCAGCTGTTTTTATGAAAAGGCTGAACTGTACCTGCCGAGCACCAAACAGCAGACAAGTCGGTGCGTGTATGGAGAATATTATCTGGTTGATTTAGAAGCTAAAGAACCAGATATTTTGCCTCAGTAGTGCACAGGAAACAATAAGAGGACACAAGAGGAGTGAACATTGGACATCCTCTTGCCGGGTGGCCAGAACAACAAATATCCCGCGTCCATTGCGTTTAAAACATAATTTAACACAAAATATAATATCATCTCTCAGTTAAATCAGCAGCTTGTGACATAGTTTGATTTTGTGTTGACTTCATTATTAAACAAATCGCTTCTTGAAGGCTGTCTGACTGAAAAACTGAGTTCAGGTTTCCTTTATGTTATGCTGTTATCTGAAACAGCAGCATTTTACATTACATAGTCTATTGTTAACATGCCAACCAGCATTGCCAACTTAGTGTTATTGCTGCTAAATTTACAGACCTCAGACACTGTTAGTGGCCTTCTTTGCCCTGCATGAGACAGGCAACTCAGCAACTCATTCCGTCTACACGGCAGCTATGTGGGGGCCCTGCGCTGCGTGAAGGAAAAAAGAAATAAGATATCCCCTCACTTTTAACTTCACTATCTCTGTGTGATCACTTTGCATTTAATTCCAGCTGACATCAAATCTCCAAGGTGCTGTGTCAGTGTAAATACACAACTCAATCAAATGTATAACAAAGGTCGAGTTGTTACTCTGCATTTTTATGAAGAACTGTTACATATTCGACCTTTACTGTGTTTACCACCTGTTTCCACCGGCCTCAAGTCTTGTGCTCTTTTATCTAATATCATGTTTTCTTGATCAGGTGACTCATGGTAAATATGTTGCTCAAACGCAATCAGTGCATATGGATTTTTAGGATAGCTGAGAACTAAGCAGGCATTTTATGCGCATGTATAAAGCTGCCACTCGTTAACAAGGCTGCTTTCATTTATTTCTTTTGTTCTTTGATTCTTTGCTACTTTGGCGAGTTGTGTCCTGGCTAAACTCACCTTGACACATTTCGCCGCGCATCTGACAGGAGCAGCTGGGCCGTTCAAGAGGCGGCATGGTGGGCCCATGTATGTGTGGAGAGGTGGATTAACATGACGGCGGCCTGTGCATATGGCAGAGATCAAACAATTAACCTGCTAGTGATTGGCCCTGCCATTAGAGTGCAGTAATTAGAGCTAAGTGGCCCTGAGACCAGACTGGAGTAATTGGAAAGCTCACTGGTGGGAAGAGGCGAGACTCGCGGCGTCTGTGTGAGGGGGGCGTGACCTCAGACTTCACGCATCTTGAATCTTCTCAGGCTCTGCATTGTTATTTCATGTTTACACAACGTCGTCATTGTCTGCAATGACAATGCACCCGTGGAGCTTTTGATTTTTTCCTGATGTGATACTTCTATTATTTGTCGGGACTGCATTGCTTTCCGCTGCCTCCCAAACCAGTTACACATCACTGGCAAATTAAAATTTAAGCTGATAAGTCGCAATGCTGTAGAAACTGAAAAAAAAATTCTCTGTATTGTGCAGAATGCTGCGTTGATATATTTTAACAATATATATATGTATATATATGATTAGCTCCCATCATATATTCACTTTTTACAATTACAGAAACCCCCCTAGTTTTCCAAAGCAAACCGTCACACCCCTTTCTACTAATGCACACATGATCTGTTACCTGCTGCTTGGATACATATAGAAATATTGAATTTAACATTAATTTTAATAGCTTTTCACAGTCAGTTGCCTGTATATGATGTATGAATTGCAGCCTTGTGTTCAATATGATCTGACCTCATACATGGTTTGCCTACGTGTATTCATCTTTCTTGCATGTTGTCAAAGTGCTTCTCTGTCGATGCTAAGAAGACAAATCCATCCTGTGCTGCTGCAGCCTCTGAACAGTGATTCTTCATCTCATTCAGATATCGATCCCTTTTCTCGGGAGCTACAAGTGTAGCTGTTTTGTTCAAAGTTCCGAATTAGAAAGTCAGTCAGTGAGTTGGTTAATCTTATCTAACCCCTGGGATGGTTACTGATGGAACTGCACTTAAGAAATAACAGCGGAAGAGGATTCAAACACATTCTGAGCTGACTGAAGGCAGCACACCATCAGTCTGCCTCACACCGTCTTATGTGCACAGGATTCCTTGGAATGTAACTGCACACACTGGCACATGTTTCCCACTTAAAGTGACTGACGCTACAAATCGTTTAATTCCCTCAACACACATTCCAAGACACTCGTGTGCATATATTGCACGGGCCCCCTGCAAGCCTGCTAATGCAAACACAAGCATTTATGCTAACCCCGTTTGTATTCAGTCACCTCTCACACTGCTAATGGTTCTGTCACTGTGTTAGGCCTGTATTCTGTATCAGTGTCTTCAGTTCTAATTATTACACTTCCTTATTTTTGTGATGAACACATCTCCCATTCTCTGCTTGCCACTGTCTGTCTAAAGTTGGCTCAGGAGCAAATGAAGTAGTTCATTGCAGCTTATTGTAAGTGAAGTGATTGGCACTGCCCGAGGTCTGGTGGGACCAGACAGTTTATTCAAACAGTGGTGGGATGCGTTGACTGAAATACTGGGCACACACTTATTTTAGTAAAGTTTGAGTGGTCGTACATATTAATCATGCAAAACATTTGCTACTGCCACATTTTAAATTCAGATTGTTTACAAGAACTATATCATATACTGTAGTGTGCCCTGCCGAACTGCATGAATTGCTCCAGAATATGGAATGTGACAAAGAGGTCAAGGTGTTGGCTCGACTTCCAAATTCCCTAGATCTCAATCTGATCAAGCTTTTCTGAAAGGTGCTTGAACAACAAGTCCAATCCATGGAGGACCATATTTCTTCACTGCCAACTGAACATATGATGCAATAAAGGATAACAGCTGGTGATGCACACTTGCACATACCGTACCTGTTTGTAAATCATTGTTTCAGAACACTTTGTTCTGTAATTACTTCTAATTAATACCTCTGCCAAGGAGATCATGTTTTCCCCAACGCCTGCTGGTTTGTCTGTTTGCAGAATTAAATAATAATGCTGCATTCGATTATGCTCGGAACTTGGAAATTCTATATTCTATCGCAACCCTAATTTCTATTATCAATGTAATGACAGTGTCCTAATTTTGCCACATTTGCGCAAATGTCACATACATCAAAGACAGCATAAGGATTGTCGATATTGCAACATTTTTTTTTTTAAATTTAGATGCATCTTTAACAAGAGAAGGAGTATTGTTCAATGGGTCAACTTGGTAAGACATCTGTGACCCCCGTCACCTTTTTGCGGGACGTAACAGCAAGATGTGTTCAAACTAGCAACCCATAAATATTCAGGTGAGGGACTTTTTAGGTAGCAGCTGGAGCCTGAAATAAACCACTGATTGCGTTGGGGACCACAACAATATTGTGCTGCCAAACGGGATGTAAGGGTCACATTGGAGGACCAAATTTCCAGTTGTTGGGGGAGTTTCTGGTGCTAGAGGTGGGAGTGCTTAAGGACACCAGCTGAGCTTAGTTGGACACCATCCCATCTCATTGGAGTAGAGGAAATGGTGCGATACCTCCCATCCCAAGGTCATCCCATGCTACAGTGACTCCCACAAACACTTTCCAGCATCAGAAATATGCTGCTGCATGGCGAGTCGGGGAGATGGGCGATTCCACGGCCAAGCAGCGGCCATCTCCGGCCATAATTCTATCATTTTGTTGTTGAAGAAAGTCATCTGTGGTCATAAGTTTGGATGTTGGAAAATCACTCATTGTGGGGTTACAATTACTTTTTACGTACGGTACTTTCAGCCTGAACTCAGCATTTATACAAAATTGTATTTCTTTTTTTTTCTTTCTTTCTTTTTTTTTTTTTTTAAAGCAAATGCTAACTCAGTCCCTTGTGGATTTACTCTTTCCCTTTGCTTAAGTCTCCTTCATTAAATCAATTAGGGGTTGTCACTTTTATTTGAATTCACATGGCGGGTCTATAGACTAAAAGCAGCAACTGTCACTCATTTCTATTTCAAATGTAGATGCAGCCTTACAATAAAGGCTTTGAAAAATGATTAACCTTCTGCTATATGCACATACAGACGCACAATCAGACAGGAGACTAACCAAATCCCTTCCCTTTAACTCGATCTTTCATTCATTCTGCAAAAAACGCTCTGCAAATCATGTTACGCTCTGGCGATCCTGTCCGCGTATTAGAACCTTAAAAAAAAAAAAAGAAAAAAAAAAGCAACAACTTGAATTTCAGTTGATTCTCCACAGATGTCAGAATTGTTAGGTCACTTGTTTCCAGTTTTGCTTTCGTGAGGTAGTTCTGCCCTTGTGGTTCACGTCTTGTTTTGGTTTTCACTTGTGTCTTATTTGTTAATTATTCTGCTCTGCCTTGTTCCCTCTTGTTTCCTTAGCCAATCAGCTGCCTGTTTGCCCTCCTGTCAACCCACCTGTTCATTGTTTTGTCATTAGTTCAGTTTGCTTTTAAATCCTGTCTTGTCTATCTGTCTTTTTCATATCCTCGTTTGTCGGTTCTTAATTTTTCCTTCTGTGAGGATTTTAAGTTTAGTTATTTCAAGGTAGTTTATCTCCCCAGTTAGTTTATCTGCTCATGTTTTTTTCAGTTCAGTGTGCTTTTCTTTTTGGCAGCGAACATCAGTTCTATGATTTTCTGAGTTGGAGCTGCTGATTTTTACATTTGTGTCCGCCTGCCCACGCACAGATCGTTGTGATACTTTTTATTGTTTGAGATATATATTGGTTTTTCAAGAGTGCTGTCCAACTCATCACATTCCCATTTGCCTCATCTGTACTGTATGTTTATTGCTACCAAATGTAGCCTTTTAATATGCAAAACTGAAAACTGTGAATCATTAATTATTTGCATGATCGAAAAAAATGTTTGGACTCATATTTTTTAAAAACATTAAACTAAAGTTGCATGCAAACTCATCTTAGTATCACTTTAAATATTAGATTTTTTTTTTCATAGAATACCTCAGATTTACAACATTCGTTTTTAATCATTTTTAAATGAAAAAATTAAAATAACATTTGTAGGAACAAAGTACGAATACCTAAGTCTTGGTTGCGTAGCTGTGTGTCACCAGGCCATAGCAGTCGTAATTAGTATCACCTTTGTGTGCCCGCTTGTTAGTGAGAGTAACAGAGAGGATGAAGATGCTGCCATCATCATCATCATCATCATCTGATGTCCGCTGTTCTTTTTTCATCCAGTTTCTTCTACATCATCTATGGAGGTTGTCTTGTTACCACAGTAAAAGTGTTTCTAGTATGTGTGCGTGTGTGTGTTTTCTACAATGATCTTAGCTACCGACTCAAGTGTGTCACACAGCTTCCTAAATTAACATCATCATACAAACATACTTGGACTTTCATACACCGTTCCTCCACAGTCTTGATGCTATGGCACCTGTGCTGTCGTTGGTTGAGCTGGTGACTCAGAGGGTTAAGAGAGTCTCCGGGGGGCGTGTCAGTGTGAAGCTATAGTCCCTTTCATCAGATAACACCTCTCGCAACTCCACTGACCTCCATGACTCGTTTCTTCACCTTCATGTTTTCTTTTAGTTCGCTTGTCATGAAAATGAGTCACTGCATCTCTAATAATAGTACAGTGCACCGGGAGACTCAGCTAGTGCAGTTTACTGTGTCATAAACTGGCATTGTGATTCCAAATAATTTGACTCTCATTTATTAATCATTAGTTTTAAAATTGAATCCTAACTTTGCAACTTTTCGATGTTAATTCTGCCGTTGCTAGCAAATTAGTTCATTTCCTATGTCGTTGCATGTTAGCATGCTGATGTTTGCATTTAGGATAGAGCTACCTCTGCTCGCGCGTCTTTGAGCAGGTTTGTTTGTTTACTGACTGGAGGACAGTGACCAAATGAAAATTATATGTAAAATAGAAATGAAAATTTCTATGAGCTTAAACGTTGAGTAAAGTTATGTTTACTGATATGCTTGATTGCTTTAATCACCTGTTTTCTTTAGTGTCCATCTTGAGCTTTTTGGCTTTTTTATTTATTTATTTATTTTTTTACTGTCCGACCAATCTTGTTACTTTCAATTTTGATAGCTGGTATTAAAGCTGGTATGAAGGCTCTCGTGTTCAGGATTCCACAGATTAGATGAGGTTACATCTACATACTTCCTGCCTACATTGTTCCAATACACCAGAAGTCCCCTCCAGCTTTAGAAGACATTAGTCATCTGTCCACCATGTAATGTATACTTATGTGGCTTTAGCCAGCCAGTGTGTGTGTGTGTCTTTTGATACTTATCCTGTGAGATTGCCTGGTGATTGATCAGCCACATATTACTATGCAACACCTTCATCAAACCTGGTGTCCCTCTTTTGAGTGTAACTCACATTATCATAGATGATGGACAGTAATCAGTGTGAAAGTGCATGAAATCAAACAGGAAATGCACCAAGGGCAGAGTAAAGCCCCAGTTATCCATACAATCTCTGGTGATGGTCAGGGATGCATCCGGCCGAATAAACAACAAAGAGCGAAGCACTCTGTGTCCAATCAGCACATAGACGTGATGTAAACATGACGAATCTCACACTTCAAACAGGCAGCAGGCAGCTTGTATTCACGAACGCTGGCAGATGGGGAGCAGGTAAGACAAGACGTGGACTGTCAATTTTAAAGGATATAGATATTATGAGGATGCAGTAAGCATGGAAATCGAAGGAAAGTGACATTGGCAAGACAGGACACTGAAACTGCATGTGCGGAAATTGATCAGTAAGATTGCACATCAGCAGCCTTGCCGGCAGGGCCACCTTTCAGACCTATGATAAACAAAGGCACAAGAAAAGTAAGTCATAGTGTTGTGGTTTGGTTTCACTCTGGATGCCAGAGGTAGATACTGGACGCTGGAAAACCAATTAAACTGGAACTTAAATTTCAAAAAAATAAAGTCCCAATGACAATGCTGTCATGCTGTCATCTTCAGTGGCGACAAACCTGAGCGCATGAAAAAAACCAAGCTGAGGAGGCAGATGATGCGGTGGAGCAGCAAGGCACACAAGAGAAAGCTCACCAAAAATACTCACGGTGCAAATCAACCAGCGACGACAACTAGAGAGACTCTGAGGAAGCTACCGAACGAGACGGGATCATCTGGCAGAGCTGCTGAGATTAGATCCAGCTTTTATGGAGGAATTGATGGATGAATGGGAAACAGGTGTGCCTCGTCTGCCACCGCGGGAGAAGCCAGACACGAACCCTGCCACAGGCGCGCGCACACACACACACACACACACACACACACACACACACACACACACACACACTCACTCACTCACTCACTCACTCTCTCTCTCTCTCTCTGCAGGAAAGGGGAGAGAAAAGTGGGGAAAACAGACACAATAAAATACAAACAATAACCAAACTAAGATTATTACGGATTATTTTCCAGATGTGTTTTACATGACATTGTAACTATCTAGTAGGTTACAGTAAAGCAGGGTTTGTTTGTTTTTTTG
>CAAKHG010034303.1:18641-29699 GCA_901007715.1 Dactylopterus volitans
ACATCTTCTCCAAACTCGACAACCCAAGACTAGTTTCACTTTCGAACTGCTGCCGACTCAAGTGAGCTGAGACGTTTTGGACGTTTAGACACAGCTGAACTGATTACACACACACACACACACATATATATATATATATATATATGTATGTATGCATGTATGTATGTGTGTGTGTGTACGTAAATATGTGTGGTATATACATAGTGAGAGGAAATTTATTGTGCATTATACATCATGAATCTGGGGGGTTACCAAGTGTGCTCTTTAATAGAAAAAAAAACCTTGGATGATTTAGAACTAGGATATTAAAGCCACTCTCCGAGGTTACTGGCAGCAGTTACTCACCCACAGTGGCTCATTCTGCTGATAGAGCCAGGCCAGTCCCCGTTTGGCCGCACCAGGGTACAATGTCCCTGAGAAGTGTAGATTTTTAATTCCAAACCGTACCCCAAATCAGCATTAGGCTAATGTTTCTTTATCGTTGACTTGTTCTTCCTTACACGCTCCTCCTTGCGGTGCAGGCGGTGCAATGGCTTCCAAAGTGTTTGAGAAAATGGCCAGAACAGGCGCCATATTGGCTGCGTTTGTTCTTTCTTTAATTGTGTTTTCGTGTTTCTGTAGTTAAACGAGCAAACGCCGCTGAGTTCTGCCGGTTTAGGGACAAGTGCTTCCGTCGTGGTCGACAGTCGCCTCACCTGGAGGCTACAACAAGTGTTGGGTCATTTCAGCTCCCGTGAAAACAGGCCTCACCGCGACCGGGCAGCTAACCAGCCGCCATTACTGCGACTGTCCAGGCTGCAACTGACCGTGTCCGTGAACACCTCCTGAAAGTTAGCTTCGAGCTAGCTAACTATACCTGATTAGTACGAGCGCGACGAAAAGCGTCGACTCGATGGAGATATCACTATCTTATCCAGCTTTTGACACACGAAAACATCAGTACGTTGTGCGTTCAAACTACAATTCATCATTTCATTGTTATAGCTACGTTAGCCCAGGTTTCAGGTATGCCGCATGTAGTTGTGAATTGAAAAGGATGCGGCAGGCGCAAAAGTAGATTGGCTTTGTAATGAGACGGCGCCATTTAGAGGGCAATTTAAATGCGGCGTGTTGCGGACGTTTTGACCGCGATCTCGCGCGTACAACGTTTTGCTATTTCACAATGCTAGTAGTGATGTGGGCGGGGGGTGTCGTGGGCCTTCGGCGGCTCGTAGTTAGCAGCCCGACTCGGGGACAGCCTCTCGCCTCAGCCCTCCAATGGATCCTGCCCGGATCACGCACACGTCACGTCCCACGAGCCGGGTCGGCATCGTGGGCTGTGGGACGGAGCTGAGAGTCAAGAGCCGGGATCATCTGCAACAACAAAGGAACGGCCGAGGTAACTCACCCGTCACTTTTGACAAAACCACACTTTCTAATCTATCTGTAAAGGCGGAGTGATCGATCTAAGCAACGCCGTTAAGAGTTTTTGTTGTCCGGGGTTTGTGGTGAGCACAGTTCTCTGGAGGCTCCAACACAAAGACCGGCTCATAAAAAAAAGGCAATCTAAGAGGACACGAGTCCTCCAAGTAACAATCGCCTTTGATTTCATTTGTGTTGTTGCTGCCGCCGGTTGCTGTGGGACTGTGCACGATAGTCCGCTTAAATGACACTATCGCAACACGGATACAGTGTTCTTAACACGTTCAGCCACTCGCTTACTCGCACAACGCGAGCCAAACGCGTGGAACCAGGCTATCAGCGGCGCGGTTTATGCAATGCGAGATGTTTCGGGCAGCGTGTCCTCGGCAGTGAGCGCGCCCGTCGGCGCCGCGCACACCGGGACACGTTATTACACCCTTGTAGCTTCACCTGGAAGACGTTCGAAGTGTGACACGTTAAAAGCTCAGCGAAAGTGTCAGCGAAAGTTGTGCATCGCGGACATTCGCGGCAAAAGATGGTCAACGCGAGATTTCATTGACGCCTTCTATACGTTGAGGAAAGGGGAGGAGACAAGTCGGCGAGGCTCAAGTGCTGTGCGGGGCGGCGCGGCGCGGTGCTGCAATGTTCACATGTCATGAAAATAATGGGATATAAGCTGAAGACGCGGATGGGAAGCTGTCTGGTTTCATCGAATCATTTGACAGAATGCCCACAGCCCTTATCTTCCAGTCATGGGGACAAAAGAGGATTACAACCCACCCACTGGTACAGTCTCCCCCCACCGCCCCCACCACTGAAGGCAGCCAAGGGCTCAGGTTTGATAGCTCTGGCAAATGTCTTGACTACTCTGCTTAACACCAGTAATATGAATAAAAAAAAAAATCCTCTCAAAAAGTTTTGGAGTGACACCAATCACCGACATTCATGCTATGAGATGGTGAGGACGTGCCGTGTGTCAGTAAAGTATGAATGTGCACAAAGCAAGGCCCACACCACCAACATGGTGGTGGGGGCTTCTTGCTGCAGCAGCGGACCCCCTCAGGGCCGTCAGAGTTAAAGGATGTGGAAGAGTCGGGTGGGTGGGAAAAATGTCATCTTTGGAGTTGATGACAGTGCCCGAATGGGAGGCATAAATATGCAAATGCCAAAAACTGTGATGATCTAATTATCAAATGTTTATATTATTCATTTGTGAAATGCAATTTTTTTTTCTTTGTTTAAAGGCTGCAAGATGTCAGGTGCATTGAATTTGAGTCCTGGTTCTACTTCCGATAAAGCCAACCGTTTTCAGCTTGTGAAGTGGGTCAACAGGCTGCTGAAGACAAACTTCAAGGATGTGCAGCAGATTGGTTCAGGTGGTTCATCTTTCTGTATGGGTGGATGTGTTATTTAGATTGCTTGACCATATTCATTCGATTTACTCCTACCAAAATGAGTGCAGCGCCAAATTTGAAGTCATTTGGATGGGTGATTGTCATATTTTGAATGAATGTTGTTTACTGTGAGGCTTCTCATCCCGTGGGCTCTCTGGCCCGGTTTACCATAAAGGTCAGAGTATGTGTCCATCCCACATTTCAAATGTGGCTGGTTTGACTTTGGAGCGAAGACATAGAAAAGTAATTTAAGCCCCTCCTGCTTTGGCTACAGACTGTGGACCCCACATGTTTGCCGACCCATTAGAAGAGAGTTGTCTGCAGTCGTATCAGGGAGAAACTCATCTCTCGTCTCTCGTCTTTGTGCAGTGGTGACCCCATGAGCAAAAGTTGGTCGATTCCCAACAGCCCTGCAGTAGTCGTCATAAACAGAGCTATATATGATAAGATATTTCTTTATTAGTCCCACAATGAGGAAATTTACAGTATAGCAGCAGCACAGTGAGAAAGAGTGTCAGTAGAAAAAATAAAAAAATAAGAAGTAGGTACAAGAGAACAGTAAATAAAAGTGATGTGAACAGCGTAAATACATGGTACTGAAGTACAGCGGTAATATACTTGACTTGAGATTATAATCGCACAGGTTCCAGTGAGACTATAACACCGTTATCGATATGACTATAACGCAACAACAATTAACCAAAAAATCTCTGTACATTGACCACCTTACATGTGTTCTTGTGCTTCGTTTGAGCTGTTAAGTTGTTCCTGCTCAGGTTTTCCACTAGTAAACTGGCAGGAAACAATTATTGTGATACTGCTGTAGGAAATGCAATTATTTGTTACTCTGCTGCATAACTTTATAGCGATGCATTCTGATAAAAATAAATGTTCAAAACAAATATATGCACATCTCGAGTTCTATCTGGTAAACAAGTCAGTCTTTGACATCGCAAGAAGGAATAGCACAAGCAGACAGTCACAGTGACCTTAAATTGCTCAGGTTGCTCACAGCTCAGACCTATGCTGGTATTCCCGCTCATATTGGAAAAATGGCACAAAGCACTCTTCACTGCATTTGCACCTTACACTGGTTCAGAATCCTTTTCCTGATTTTTAAAAAAAAAATTTGATGTGTGTATGATCCTACAGGCGCAACTCACTGTCAGATCATGGACTGGGTTATTCCAGGCTCCATTGACATGAGCAAGGTGAAGTTTGATGCACAAAGTGCAGATGACTGTAAGCACAACTTCAGTCTCCTCCAAGAGGCCTTCAGCAAGCACGATATCACAATGGTATTATTTTTCTACATTTCAAACTTATCTGTTTTTTTTAGATGTTTAAGGAGTTTGGCATCTATGCATCTGTTCTTACAAGGATAATTTGAATGTTTTTGCATACCTCTGTGTCTCAAATAGTGTATCTGTTATGATATGAAAATGCTTTAGAGCCTGTGACACAGCAACTTGATCCTTTTCATGAAACCACAAAATTGCATGAAGTGTTTACATTTGTTTGATTTAAGATACTGCAAATACTGGACACTGGAAACATGAATAATTAGCTAGCTATCCAGAACATGAGTAAATAGCTAGCTGTTTATTTATGTTTCCATGCAGAAATCAGCTGAGCTAAGGTAGCCAGTTCCTGGATGTAGCTTCCCATTTAGTATGTAGGTATGAGAGTGTGATTCATCATCTCATAAGATTTTCTCTGTATTGAACTGTTGAAAGATTCATTTGACACTGATCTATTACAAATAATTTGTACACAAAAAATTTGAATGATTTCTGGGAATTTATAATAAAAATGATAATTGTTATAAAATACTAATTTTATACAACACACATTGTAATGCATTTTACTGTTTCTTTCAATGTGCAAGCTGCATTAATTTTTTTAAATGTTGTTGTGTCTTGATTGTTTGTTTGTTTTGTTAGACCATTCCAGTTGAGGAACTCATAACAGGGGATTTTAAAAGCAACTTTGACTTCTTGAAGTGGTTCAAAAAGTTCCACACAACAAATGTGAAAAGTGAGGAGTACGACCCCATGAAAGCTCGCGATGGCCATGATATCACTCCTTTAAAGACATCGACCCTCCCAGATAAATGTAAGTAAACATTTTCTTTCATTGTGATGATAAAAGAAGGGAGTGCTTGTGTTTGGCCCACTGCACTTACAGTAATTGTATTTCTTCTTATATTTCATCAGGGTTTCCTACATTGGAGTCACATACGGATGACAATAGCTCTGTGATGCTGAAAAAAATCCTTTACTCCAAAAAGTGGAAGGAAAATTATGACTGGGCTGACAGTAGTGCTCTTGGAGAGCACTATACCTACTGCCGCCTTTGTGACAGAAACTTGAACACATCTCTTAAAGGCCTTTTTGTGCTCAAGTGGCATGCAAAAACAGACATTCACTTAAAAAGAGCTGAAACTTGCAACAGTGTCGGCCTTCAGAAACAGACGCCACTGCCCTGCAGCAATGAAGCCATCAGGTTTATTAACAAACATTGTCAATCTGACTGTAGCGATGGTGAACAGATGTCCAGACATTTTGCACGGTGCAAGCTGGGGTCACAGTACCCCGACTACATTACATCTGTTTGCCGACATACTCCTTACTGTGTATATATCTATGAAGGAGTAACACTTGGAACCGATGACACTGTGTCCGTTCTCCTTGTTGGGTTTTTTGACGTGGAAGACTCCAGACACAGTCTCCAATTTCTGGATGTTCTTAAGTCTCCAGCAGATGATGCAGGAAAGCAAACAGCAGCAGCAGTGGTGGAAACCTTGAAGAACTTTGAGTTATCCACACAGAATCTTGTCGCTGTTTATTTCAGTGGCAAAGGGGCAGCTACACAGCCAATCTGCTCACAGCTCAAGGAGCTCAACCCAAACATAGTTGCCTTCGGAGGGTTGCACAACATTGCTGATGCTGCTTGCAATGCAGCGGTTAAGAGGCTCCACAGTCATGCTCACCAGTTAATGGCAGACATCCATGCCCACTACTTCTCCTGTTCTACCAAAAATGACAACCTCAAGGCTCTTTTTGGCTCGGATATCACTGGGGACAGTCCACCATTTCATCTCACCACCAGCTGCCTTAATTTTTGCCCATTAGTCACCAAAATCTTGGAAATGTGGACAGATCTCATTTTGTACTTTAGCTCTTGCGACAAGGATGATGGCAAAGCCAAGTTAATCTACTCCCGGCTGCAGGATCCCAAAATCAGGGCCATATTTATGTTCTTGGAGAAAGCCCTGATGCCTTTGCACGACTTCCAAAGACATATGCAGACAAACATGGGAGAGGACCGAGCTGATTTGCTGCTCATCCTGGAAAAAGCAAGTAGCCTGCTGTGCACATATACCTCCTATTTTCTTCACCCTCACGCTGCTGCTTCCTTCCTGAAAGAACACGATGCCCAAATCTTTGAGAACAAGACGTTCCACCTGTCGAGCTCAGACCTCAGTTTGGGTGGCAAAGCTGTGGTGGACTTCCTGAATGAATCTAATGCTGCGGAGATACTGCCACGCTTGCAAGAGGAGGTGTTGATGTTCTACATTGCTCTCACAAAAGGCATTGTGGAAGAGTTGCCTCTAAGTGTTGGGGTGCTAAGGAGCATGGCTCAGCTGCTGAATCCCGAAAGCAGGCTGACAGCGACAGGAAAAATGGTAGAGGAGCTTGGGAGCAAACTGGGCCTCTGCAGTTCCCTCGAGGAGGTCAAGCAGCTCACTAGTGAGTTCCTCGAGTATCAGTTGGCTGAGGAGGAAGAGGGTGAAGACGGAGCAAAGGGCAACTCAGCAGTGGTTTCACTGGAGAAACACTGGGCCAGCATACTAAAGGAGACAAAGCCTACCTCAATTTTCAGAAAGCTTGTTTTTACCTTGTTGTGCCTACCTTGTCCATCACTTGATACTCAGCTGGTTTTTACTCAGGTATGTAAATGGGAGGAAAATGCCAGCAACTTTTGTCTGTCTTTGTTTTTATACGTCTTAAATTTTATGCACATGTTGGTTGTCCTTTCTAAGGCCCTGGAGAGTGGTGGTGATGCATTGCTCCCCGAGAGCGAAGCCATCACAGAGAACAAGTGTGACTTGTCAAATGGCACTCTCTTTGACAGCCCCAGGAACAAGGACTCCCCAGTCCAGATTAGTGGCATAAACAACAGTAGTTCACTAGGTAATGTAATTGTATAAAATTTAACAGATTTAATATAATCAATCAACTATCCTTCATGAGATGATGGTGATGATATCTGTAAAAGTGTATTAGATGTGAAGTCACTGGATCCCAAATGTGCTCTGTTTTCCAGGTCTGAATGGCCTTAATGTGACAATGAAGCCATGTGAAGTCCGCCTTATGAAAATGAACGGTAGGAAACGCCTCTCTATGTTTGCTTTCGAAGAAATCTGTAGTGGAATTAGAATGAAGTAAAAGTTACTCTAGTTGATAGCTCTCTGTAGCTTACAAAGATGTATATGTAAGGGGGGTGGAATCAAAATGTGGCCTTTCACCCTTTTCCAAATGACAGTGGCCAGATAGTCATAAAACATCGTGAGAAACATGGTGTGTGGGAAATGGTTCTGACTAGTGTTCACTTTTTTAGAAAAGACAAGATAGCAAAGCAAAATAGCTTTTAACAGCCCTCTTTAATTCCTTGATCAGTGTAGACGTGCAGCGTCCAAGTTCATCATCTCATCATCCAATGTGAAATCTTTAAAATACATAGTTCATGTCAGTAGATGGTTGCAGTTTTATGTATTTGCAGCATCGGGTCCATCTATGTTTTGTGCTAGCTCTGTCTTTCAGGAATTTTCCAATGAGATTTTAAGCATTATTCTTAGGAAAGTGGACAGATAAAAGCATTCAATTCAATTCAATTATTACAAAAATAGGACTACTCTTCACTGGAGCTGTAGATTTATGTTCATGTTTACGTTCTGCAGTGTCTAATCCATACTATTAACGTGGTGTAAACAAAAAAAACAAACAAGCCACAGTGGCTCTACTGCCTTGCATTGCACCGGTAAATTGAGACATCTGTTTAAATCGATTTTTAACTTTTAACAGTGCAATTGTTTTGAGATAGTACTTTGTAGTTTTGGCCAGGTTTTCAAGGCTTGGTGGGCCATGTAGCCTTGTAGAGAAAAAAAAAGAAGACTAGCTGCGTAAAACTAAAGAGGTGTTGAGCAGACCTGTGCAGGTGTGCACAGTCCCTGTATTCCATGTATGAGTTTCAGTTGATTGAAACAGGCTGTAGTCTGCCATGACGGCTGTGTCACACTGTGTCACATGTGTTTTAACTTTAAGAAAGCAGAGACAAGTCGGAGCGTTTTCATTAGGCTCATTTTACATAAGTTTATATTATATCTTTGAAATATTTGGTGAGGCACAGGACCCCGCTGTTGGTTTTCAGTGTCCAAATGTCATTCGTAATGACTCTGATCTCAACACTAACAACCTCCCATGATGCGTTGTTGTTTCTTTCCAAAGAACTAAACTACAAGTTGGACGGTATGCTTGGAAAGAACGGCCTCCTGGGGAAGGAGGTAAAGACCTTTGTGCTCCTTAATCTTCTACCATGTGCTTACATGGCAAAGAAGCAAATCATGTAAAGATTATTTAAATAATTTAACCTCAAATCTTGTCAGCTACACTTGACAGCTGAGACTTTTGTCTTTACTACCTCACCTTACTCACAGTCTTTTGCACTTTACTCTTTACTAGTCTTTTTCATTATTTTTTTTCTTGGCATTACTATGATGAGGTGCAGGTTTCCTGTAAATAGTGTGTGTGTGTGCGTGCGTGCGTGCGTGCGTGGTCGTGCGCTCGTGCGTGTGTCTGTTTCGGGGTTCATTTACATGTGCATGATACCTGAGTGTGAGTGTGTATCTGTAATGAGAGTGTGTTATCTCTCAGGGGACCATTAGGGGAGGTTTTGACTGGGAGAACAGCTTGCGCCAGAAGCCACAGGCCCGTTCAGTGTTTCAGGCTGGTGGTAACGCGTGGCGCAAACCAGTAGTGCTTGATAAGGACGATGAGGTGGTAGGTATACTCAGGTATACTACCAGAATGCCCCCGGGCCATTACAGGCCTCTCTGTCCTCTTAGGTTGTAGCACAACCAAAAAATAAATAAATTGAACACCTTGAACAATGACAAGTGTGATTATGCCTAGGGTTTATTTTTATCTTCTGCAACTTTTATGAAACATATCTAGGTTCAACACTTTTAATTAGTGACGCAAGATAATTCTTTTTTTTTATTTTTTTTTTACCTGATACTGACACCAGTAGAAGTCCGCCAGTAATGGGCAATACCAACCGGTATTCTATTGAACTTTTCATGACCTTCATCAAGAAAGCGACAAATCACAGTTCAGTACCTCAAACATTCTTCCAGCCCAAACAGTCACAGTACTTTACAGTACGTAAGTCTCACCAATCCCGCTTATTGATCTGATGGCTACTTTATCGGTTCTCTTATGGTCCTTGTTAGCTAACTGAAGTAACTGCTGTCTCGTGTCCCTGAAACTGTAAAGGAAGAGACAGCTTTGATAAAACATCTTGTTGTGTGGATTTTAAGTGCATTGTTTGAATGGCATTTCATTACTGCTGTCTCCTGGTGTTCTCTTATCTGCTCTATTGATCAACTATTATTTTATTATTGGAATAATTAATAATGATTAAAATCCATTTATCAGCTAATAATTTTTGCATTAGATATTTATCATGCTTCCCTAATTTTAATAACAAAATCTAAAAATAATCCATGAAGCACAAAATGACCAATGACTTACATTTAAAGACATAAAAGATTGGTAACATAGTCTCTGCTTAGATAAAGGAACTCGACCTTCAGTATCACTGTGGAGTAGTTGTGTTTTTTTTTTCTATGAACAGGTCCCAATATTTGTCAGGACATTCACAGCGCTGCCAATTCCACATTCTTCCAGTGATTTTTAGGTGACTGTGATGCACCAAGAAACACAGCAATTCATCAGGAAAGGCTCAGAAGCCTGCAAGCTCGTAAATCTGGCTGCAGACAACCGTTTGACCTCTAAGATACAAATCTTAATATAAACATAATTTTTTTTCTGTCAACAAGACAGCCTCTCCGGGCACTTTTCAATTGTATATAATAAATGATTTTGAAAGATGTATATTGTTGGGAATCCACATCAAACGGGAGACAGGATCAGCAAGTAAACTCTTACCAAAGCAACCATTTGTTGTTATCTACAGTGACTTCTGTTTTGCCAGCACCGTCCTCAGATCAACTGTCCTGTCAGCCGCGCACCCCACAGGGAGCTGACATTGATTAATTGCTTTTATTTCCCGCCGTCATTCCTCCTCCAAAAGGGGAATATGCCGGTAGTGAACTTATAAAGCCCATAAGTGAACCTGGTATCCTTGATCGATCATCAGACACCATGAATAAGTTGACAAACAAATGAAAATAAAACAGCAACTTTGCTTGATTTGAGTGGCCACGTGTGCAGTCAGTGAATATGCCAGAGAAAATAAAATCATATTTTCCTTGAATGAATCAAGGGTCAAAGGATAGTGGGTTTACACTCTGTTTTATTGTTGTTTATATATATATATTTTTTTTCCAACTTCACAATTCTTGATTGCTACATATCACGTTGCTTTGGACAACATGCTCACATTTGGACATGGATGAAGATGAGGATTCCTAATGAGGGGCACCTTTGCCTTTTTTGTTTCCTTATCACTTGAGATTAAGAATTAACAGAATGATGATGCAAGTGATTAGTGCTATTTTAACGAAAATAACCATCAAATCCATACTAATGTTTGTCTTATATAAAACCAGACCAGTCCTTTGACTTATTTCTGATCTAAATTTAGGATGAAGAGATGTCACCATCCAGTAAACACACACCTAAAGGACGACGAAAACAATGCTACCAGGTAATGGTGCAGTTACCGGGTAAACCCACAAAACAGGTGTTTTGCAAGTCAGACTAATTTTTATGACAGATGTTTCACGTTAAACTAGATGCTGAGGCTGTGTTTACATTGAAATTTGATTTTGACTTGTTCTTTTTATTTTTGACCACCGCAGGATGGGAAAGGCTTTCTGTCAGGAGAACTTGTGTGGGGGAAATTGAGGGGCTTTTCCTGGTGGCCTGGGCAGTAATTGTTCACTTCATGCAGGGGTGTAATTTAGTAGGTAAGAGAGCTACAACTGACACACTGGAATCTCACTTTCTATTGGGTA